>CM076578.1:1278652816-1278881821 GCA_034641835.2 Pinus albicaulis
CGTCGGGTTTGGATTTTCCTTTGCCCTTCTTCTTTCTTTTGGAGGCTTTTTCTGTAGGATTAGCCTGAACGACGTTGACCTCCGCAGTTTTTCTAGAATCTGGAGGAGCGGGGAGAGAAGAATTATTGGAAGAATTAGACTTCTGCTTCCCATTTGAAGATTTCCGAGAATTTTGAGACACGAAACCAATAACACCATCCACCGCTGGGGTAGGTGGAGTTTTAGAGGTTCCCGGGCGTGGAGCATCAGTCAAAATATCATAAAGCATGCCAGAATGAGAGTATACCAGATCAAGATATTGGGCACGCGCAATGGCCTGTTCCTAAGTCACACATGCCCCCATAGCAATATCTTGAGCGATTTTTTTAACGAAGGACGTGGTGAACCAATGAGTTAGTAGTTGATCAGGTATGTCAAACTTGATCAGCCTACGACGACGTCGCCACTCATGAATATGATCGGATATGTGGGTGGCTTTATCCTGCTTCAAGGAAGTCAGGAGATGTCTCTCGGCTTCATAGGTTTGTTACCACGATGGTATCCCATAGTCCTTACCAGTCCCCGTCCCGCACAATGGAGGACCCATTTCGTGACCTGTGAACTTTTTCATGCCTTGAAAATATCATCAATGCATCCCTCTAAGCATGAGCTTTATTTTCCCTTGAGACATCTCCTTGCAAAAATCATGAAAAACATCCCTTTTAACATTGGCGCGGGAAAGCAGTTAAGTACTCGCGCCAATGGGGAAAATCCTACAAAGAGGTCGCGCCACCTGGCGCTCTGTCATAGAGCAGTAGTCGCGCCACCCATTTTAGGGACTGTTTTTTAAATATGGATGGCGGAAGTTGATTTCAAACAAACTCACAAACCATTGCCTATCTTGAGTTGGGAGGTTTGGCTGCGGGAGTTATATGGAGGGGAAGTGGTTTTGCCACCTTCCATGGAACATTCCTTGTTGATAGGGCCAATCCCATAATAATAGGGATCCCAACTCCCTCCTTCCCCATCTATAAAAGCCTGCTCAAATCCATGGCAAGCTAGTCTTGAAGTGCTGAAGCTTTGCATCTCCATATTCCCAAGTGCCTTTGTGCTGTAAAGAATCCTCTCTTTCCCTTAAGGCCAACTCAAGTAAGGAGACCATTGTCACGAGACTCTGGAGAGGTTTTCCCTTTCCTTGGTGAGCTTTGCGAGACGTGGACGACCGGAGACCCGTTCGAAGGAGGCTGCGACGTCAGAACTTGGTTGTAACTTCTATTCGTTTATTATTTAATAGATGACTATGATTATGGTTCCACTCCGTTTTCCATCATGTTAATGCGAGTTATATCTTTTCTGACCGATGTTTAGTTACGTATGCTGGTTCCTATGCTTGTATTTGTTCGTTTCTTCTGTGTGCAGGTGTTCATCCGCGGAGATCGCGGAAGGATTGTGATCTGCCAGGGCTGAAGGACGGGGACATCTCTTCCTCAGATCTAGCGTTGGAATCCAGGTAGGCTCTTATCCCAAGTCTTTCATTCGTAACTAGGAGCTTGTGTCATAGCATTGTTTGTTTGTTGCTAGACCCCTGCTGGGCTAGTAGGGATCGCCTCTGTCCGCAGAGGGGATTTACCTCCTCAACAAATTGGCGACTCCACTGGGGATCGTCCGGTTTTCATTGTCTCGTTTATGTTGTTTCGCTTTGATTGTTTTCCTTGCTTGATGAACCTTCTGGGTTGGATTCTTTCATTATTTTAGCTTCTTGGTTTGCTTAGCTTGCATTGGTCTGCTTCTGGAGTAGCTTGTTTTCAATTTTTGCTGAGAAACTCGACTGGCGCGGTTTTTAACCCGACAGTCGCGCCACTTGGCGCACGTTGCCTTTGTCTGGCCCGCGCCAATTGGCTTCTGGCGCCAGTTTCACACTTACAGTCGCGCCACCCCTGTGAGTTTTTTGAGTTTCTTCATTTTTGAGCTCTCTGGATTTGATCAATGTTTTTCTTCTTGATTTCCCGACTGCCTGAGTGTATTGGAGTCTTGTTTGGCTGGGAATTCACCTCTGTCCTTTGGTTGTTTGCTTCTATCTACCGATTTCACGTTTTGAGCCCTAGGGCATCTAGTGGCTTAGTGTATCGAGCCCTCCTTGGGAGTTTTGGTGTCTTGATTGTCCTGTCAACTTGCTGATTGATTCTCCACATCCTCTTAGTGGTCGTTGATTGTTTTATTGCGTTTTTTGGGTGATTTTTCATTCCTTCATTCGAAATTCGTTTGCCCTTGCTTTGGACCTAGATCACACGGTCCATTGGAAGCCTTTGAGTCTTTTCTTTGCTTTGAGAGACTTTGGTCGATTTGGGGATCTGATTGCTTGCATTGTTGAGTGAATTTTATGTGTTTCGCTCTCTTGGTTAGCGTTTCTCAAATTGTTCCTTTTGTTTTCAGTGCACATTAGCCATTAAACATTGAAAATCAAAAAAAAAATCTCTTTTGCTTTTGTTAATTAGTGCAAATTGTGATCTTTTCTATATCGCTAGTGATTAGTGTTTTGAATGAAAAGTTTTCAATTGCATTAGTTGCATTAGAGACATTGTTGTTTGTATTCCGTTCATTTCGTTTGTATAAAAGCTCTCAACTCTCATTTAACTAGTTTTCATCGAACGAAATGTTGCACTGTGGCATATAGCTTGCATCTAGGAGTCTTTCGAGACACTACATATGATAGGGCCTGGAAATTGAAACTTAATTGAAGATCAACTGTAAAATTTATTCAATTAACCTAAGGCAACATTGGAACTTAACGAAACACATTTAGAAGGTCTAGGCTAGAGACGTGTTCCGGCGTCGTTAAACCTAGCAGCTGTCGTTCGCCTGTTGGCTTTAGACAGCACTAGTACGGACTTGCGCTCCTCGTACCGTCGCGTATATAAAGGGAGACCCCTCTAGGTTTTCAATCCTTTATCCACAGGAAGCCGAGTCTGCCGCCCTATACCCGTGATACACCGAACACAGCATTCGGGGAGACTACCTGCACGTACGGAAAGTCCTTGGTCGATTTCTGTTTCATTATTGAAACCAAGGTGTATATTGCGGTTCACGGATATTTGGTACACCCTTTGTGCCTAGTTTTTCCTGAGCAGTCATTTGGTCTTTTCTGACTCCCTAAACTTGAAAAGACCGTCAAGCGCTTGTCCTCTCACGCTTGTGTCAACTCTGAAAGAGATAGAGTCACCTTTTTATCGTTTCTCGACTCTTAAAATATGAAACGGTAGAATTTCTTACTTTCCAATGTGGTAAAATTAATCGCCCACGATTACACACCTATTTAGACATTGCTTGTTGACTGTTTGATCGTGTGTCTTAACTCGTTTTCAGCCCGTGTGTGTGTTTGCTCTTTTTCTCTAGTCTTTTGCCACGGTGGCGGAACCTTCGGTTTCGTCTACTGGTAGTCCTTACACGGACGATTCTTCAGAAGCTTCTCAGCCTTCTGTTGAACCACAGCAGCCTGGTGTTTCCGAGTTTCCTGACGGGGGACCGGTTCTCGCCGAGCAACCCTTTGGAGGACCAGTTGAGTTCAATTGGCCCTTTTCGGACCCTGTGTCTGAATTGAGATTAGGAGCCGATTTCCTTTCTCTTACATCGGGTTCACCGTTTGTTGCTGCTGTTTTTCCTCCTAGTCCTCGCCGTCTTTTGCGTGATTTAACGGCAGGATCAACCATGAGTGATTCTGGTGAGGAAATTCCGGGGTCTGATGACTATCAGCGCATCCCTCGTAGATTGTTTGAGGGAGACGATACTGAGCTGGCTACCACATCGTCAGCCGGTCCTTCTTTGCCGCAGGGATACAGATCTCTGGGTCAGATCATTTCAGCTGCTGCCTCTATGGGGATATCGTCTCCCGCATCGAGACCAGCTGCCACTACACCCGGGGTGTCTCCTTCGACGCCCGTCACTTCTGTTCCCGTGCGGCCCACTGTTTGTGTAGCTGCCTCTTCTGCTGTTGTCTCAGCTACCAGGGCTGGGCCAACTCCCGAAGATGTTTATCTAGCTACTGCTATACCGGAGAATATCTCTCCGGAGGAGTATCGGTTGTTTTTGCAACAGCCGAACGCCGGAGCTGGACAGATTCCCCAAGATCCTTACCGATCTTTCTTTTCGCACTATGCACAGGACGGCACTCCCGTGTATGGTTTTCCGGGTCGGCTTGACGAGCATGGGGACATTTTGCGCCTTCCTGCTCCTGAGGCTTATCTGTATGCTCAAGGTTTACCGTACAACCAGGCTTACCAACCGCGGGGAACCCCGGCCTTTCCGGGCAACCGCCGAGCCCCGGCTTTGGCTATCGATCGACCCACGAGACGGCCGGCCCGGCCAAGGCTACTGCGCGGGCCGACGGGGCCATTGTATGCAAATCGCGAGGACCATGTTACGGCCTGGCCGCGGTCAACCTGCTCAACCTCAGCCGGGGTATCAACCGGGACCGACCTATGGTCCTGGGGGGCAAATCCAGCCTTCTTTACCGATGCAACCACAGTATCCTGTTGTATCTAACGTTGCATATCAGCCAGGACTGCTCTATGGTTCTGCTTCAGGTCAAACTGGTTTCCAGCAAGCACCTGGTTCTGTTCCGCCACCAGGCCAACCGGCTCATCCGGTGCAACCTGGTGTCCCGCCTCCAGGCGAGCCGGCCCATCCAGTACAACCTGGGGCCCATTTACAACCGAGTCCTTTCTGTGACAATGTACTTTGTTTTATCTAGAACCCCTTTGTTCATTCAGGGCCGGCCCCTCACTCGGGTCAACTTGGTTCATTCTTTCAAGCCCCTCTCCATTAGTTCACTGCTCAACGGCTTTGTTCATTCGTCACCGCGACGAATCACTTGGGCCCTGCGCCCTACGTGCCAGGCCTCGCGGTGTTCACCCTCCTTGAGCCTACTCATCCTCGAGTGGTTATTATTCTCTTATTATCCTCATGGTCGATCTCCACCGAACTATAACCACACGGAGGCTCTCGGTAGTATCCTCCTCCACCGGTTCACAGCCTCGGCCAAATCCGTCTTGCTTATACGGAAACGGAACGCTAATCGAGCCGGAGCTCGGTTCGCCAGGCTTCGCACCATGGTTACCCGACGACCAAATCGATGCAGTTGCTCCGGCCCATGCCCCCTACAGTCAGAATCCTGCGGGACAGAACCCGTGGGGGCAGGGATATTCACAACCATCGTGGAGTATGGGTACCGGACCTCATCCTGGGCCTGGCATGGCAGTTAACCCTCCATTGCCATTCCTGGCTACCTTGGAACTGCCGGACGTTTCAAAGTTGACCAATGATTCGATTTTACATAATCCATATTGGCCTCCGGTTCCCACCAAGATACCAGGTGATTGTCCCAAGTTTGAGGGAAAAGCTGGAGAAGACCCCCAGGCGCATGTGATGACGTATCACCTCTGGTGTTCGTCTAACTCTTGGACCGACGATTCGATTCGTCTGCGTCTTTTCCAGCGTACTTTAACAGGAGCTGCTACTAAGTGGTACATAGAGCTATCCCGTGGTGTTTTTCAAGATTTCAACTCGTTAGCCATGGCTTTCCTCACGCATTTCCAGTTACCGGTCCGGTATGAGGCCGGGACGCACCTCCTGTCTTCTCTGAAGCAGGACACGGCCACTCACATCTCGGATCACATCCATGAGTGGCGGCGCCGTCGTCGACTGATCAAGTTTCACATACCTGTTCAGATTTTGACTCACTGGTTCACCACCTCCTTTGTGAATAAAATCGCTCAGGATATCGCGATGGGAGCGTGTGTGACGGAGGAACAAGCTATCGCGCGTGCCCAGTACCTGGATCTTGTCTATTCTCAGTCTGGCACGCTTTATGACATCTTGACTGATGCTCCACGGCCCGGAACCTCTAAGGCTCCGCCTACCCCTGCGGTGGATGGTGTCATTGGTTCCGTCTCTCAAAATTCGAAGAAGTCTTCGAATGGGAAGCAGAAGGCTAATTCTTCCAACAATACCTCTGCCAATCCCGCCTCATCCGATTCTGGTAAAACCGCGGAGGTGAATGCCGTCCAGGCCAATCCTGCGGAAAAATCCTCCAAGGGGAAGAAGAAGGGAAAAGGCAAATCAAAATCTGATGCCCCGAAACCGGAATCTAAATCTCGAACTGAGGATGGCTCCCAACGTAAGCCGAAATTCCCTTGCCTCATCTGTGAAGGTGACCATTACACTAAGGACTGCCCACGACGGTCCGAAGTTAGTCAACTTCTTAAAGGCTCAAAAGGGACTCCGGCTGTTTTAAAAGAGCCATTTCCATCTCAGCAGACCCAGATGGTCGAACAGGCATCACCATCTGCACCGTTTGGGTCTCAGGTTTTCATGATGAAGACTAATGCACCTATCACTATCGCTACGCGGTCGAAAGATTACAGCGGTCAGCAGCAGGCACCCGGGAAGGCAGTTGTGGATGGACCGCCTCCCCCACCTGTTTCTGGTCCGTTGGAAATCGAGAAGCTGACTCTCGAACCCGTTGTGAAGCCACCTCCCAAGGGTGTTCTTCGAAGGTCCTCTTATAATCCAAATGCTCGTGCCGCTCAACATTACAGCATCGTTGAGGATCTGGCACAGGCGCCATGTGCTATGTCTGCACTGGAGGTTCTTCAAAGTTGTCCTTCACAACGGAAGGCTTTACTGTCTGCAATCGGTGGTATCGATCCCGCCGACTCGAGTCTTCTCACTTTCGATTTGGAGAATTTTACTCCCCGGCTTCCGCATCAAATCGCTTTGGTCATTCAAGTCGGGATTAACGGTCTAAACATTCATAGGGCCGTCGTAGATGAAGGTGCGTCTACCTGCGTTATGTCCTTCGCTTGTTGGAAGGCCATCGGCTCTCCAACCTTGTCATCGTCTCCCAATGCCCTTGAGGCATTTGATGGTCGGGAATCTAAACCCCTGGGAGTTCTCGAGAGTCTTGCGATCACATTACAGGGAAAAACTGTCAACGTGGAAGTAGAAGTGGTTGACGCTAAACTCAACTACAACATACTTCTTGGCCGCAGCTGGACCCATGCCATGCTCTGCGTGCCGTCTACCGTCTTTCGGTTCATTAAGTTCCCTCACAAGGGCAAGATTGTCACGGTAGATCGGTTGTCATTTTTCACCTCTAGCTCTGAGAACAACGTGCCATACGTGGATCAAATTCCGAATCCCCCAGACAGCATAGGACCTGGTCTTTTCAAGGACCCAGTTCTCATGGGTATTTTCCCCGCACCGCCACCGAATACCGCTCAAGTCAACATGTTGTCCAGGACTGATGACCCCTGGCTCATTCCTACACCTGAGCAGGGATATGAGTTTGGAGAATCCATGCCTTTAACGCCAGTAGAGATCAGCTACTGTGAGATTGTTGCCGCATCGGACCCTCCACCTCCTCAGCATGCTCCGATGAGCATGGCTCTCGACGTCTACTCGCAATCCCCCTGGCTTGGTCAGGCTGATTCACCTGATCCTCTCAAAGAGACTTTTCCTTCAGATGAGGCTATCATTGAAACCATGTCTCTTGAGGAGCTGCCCTGGGGCGATGGACATCATCGCTCCTCGTTTATGCCCAGCTTGGGGGCAATGACTGATTGTCTGGAGCGCTATGCTACTCAGGTTCCTTCCCCTCCTCTTCAAACACCGATCTTGACGCACGAGGTCTTTTCGGAAGGTAATCTGAGTAACATTACTCAAACTGTTCCTATCAACATCTCTGTTAAACCAGGGATTGTTGAGAACATTCATGTGGGTGTGACTTGTTCTCCCGAGGAGATTCAAGTCTATACTGAGCTTTTCAAAGAATTCAGAGATGTTTTCGCATGGTCCTACGAGGAAATGTCGGGAATTGATCCTAGTATTGTCGTGCACGAGATTCCAACCTATCCAGGTGCGAAACCCGTGCGCCAACGCTTACGTCCCATGCATCCTCGGAAAGCCGTCGCTATCAAGGCAGAAGTTGAAAAACTTCTGAACGCGGGTTTTATTTATCCTATCCCCCTTACAGAATGGGTGTCCAATATCGTCCCTGTCGATAAAAAGCAGGGTACAATTCGAGTCTGTGTGGATTATCGCGATATCAATCGCGCCTATCCTAAGGATAATTATCCCACTCCGTTTATCGACCAGATCATCGACGATTGTGCTGGGAATGAGATCTATTCCTTAATGGACGGTTTCTCAGGCTACAACTAGATCAATATCGCACCCGAGGATCAACATAAGACCACATTCATCTGTCCGTGGGGCACTTTCGCGTACAAAAAACTCCCGTTCGGCTTAAAGAACGCTGGCGCCACGTTTCAGCGTGCGATGTCCTACGCTTTTCATGATATTCGCCATATTGTCCAGCCTTATCTGGACGACTTGCCAGCCCATTCGGGTAAGCGAGAGGACCATCCTGAGCATCTTCGCCAGATATTTCTTCGTTGCAGACGCTACAACATCAGGCTCAATCCTCATAAGTGCGTCTTCTGCGTTGATTCTGGCCGTCTCTTAGGCTTCATAGTCTCGAAAGACGGAATTCGCCTTGACCCTCTGAAGGTTGAGGCCATCATAAATCTCCCATCACCCTCCTCCCTGTATCAGTTACAGAGTCTGCAAGGGAAAGCGAATTTTCTTAGGCGCTTTATCCCGAATTACGCCGAGGTGGCCAAAGGATTCACTCGTTTGTTAAAGCAAAATGTTCCCTTTCATTGGGACGAAATTGCTCAAGAATCCTTTGAGAAGCTGAATACATTGCTAGTCAATGCTCCGTTGCTTCGTCCTCCGGACTACCACCGCGACTTTACTTTGTATCTAGCCGCCGCATTAAGCACCATCGCCATGGTCTTGGTGCAGGATGACGAGAACAGTGATGAACATGTTGTTTATTACCTCTCTCGGAACCTTCTCGACCCGGAAACGCGTTATGCACATGTTGAGAAGTTGGCCTTAGCAGCCGTACACGCTGTACAACGCTTTCGCCATTACATCCTTTTGCGCACGATAACAGTGGTTTCAGACTGCAACCCTATGACATATATTCTTTCTAGACAATTACTGGGGGGCAAGTACTCCAAATGGATTGTAATCCTGCAGGAGTTTGACTTGGAGTTCACCACCGCCAAGTCAACTAAATCACTGGTCTTCGCGGATTTGATATGTTCTCTCCCTACAGACTCTGTTCCCTCACACTCTGAAGACCATATACCGGACGAAACACTGTTTCTTATCGATACTCATGATCCTTGGTACGGTGACATCATAGTGTATCTTCAGACCGCGACATTTCGGTCTGAGTTGGATAAAACTGCCCGCCGTCGGATTCGGCACCAGTCCCAACCCTACCGTATAGTAGGAGATACCTTATATCGCATTGGAGTAGATTTGGTGCTCCGACGATGCCTTACCTTGGAAGAGGCTGAGAAAGTCTTAAATGACTGCCACAGTGGCGCCTGTGGCGGACATATGTCCGGGTATGCTACTGCCCAGAAGATTCTGCGGGCAGGTTATTTCTGGCCTTCTATATTCAAGGATTGTATCACTGCAGTCCGAAAATGTCATCCATGCCAGATTTTTCAGCGCAAGATGCGCGCGCCGCCGTTGCCTTTGCATCCCGTTATTACCGTCGGCCCTTTCGCGAAATGGGGCGTAGATTTTATGACGTGCAACCCTCACTCGGCCGGGGGGCATGCGTATATCATTGTCGCCGTCGACTACTTCACTAAGTGGGCCGAGGCGATGCCTACACTAGCTGCTGACGGAAGAACGGCTGCTTCATTTTTATTCAACCATGTTATTGCACGATTCGGGGTTCCTCAAGCTATCGTCACTGACCACGGTACTCATTTCCGCGATTACATGATGGCAGAGCTGACTGCTGCGTTGGGCCTGCGTCACGACAGCTCAACACCATACTACCCTCAAGCGAATGGTCAGGTTGAAGCGGTGAACAAGGTTTTGGTCACTATGCTTCAGTGAACAGTTGGGATTCATAAATCCAGTTGGCATCTCCAACTGTTCTCAGCTCTCTGGGCATACCGAACATCTGCTAAGAGTGCGACCGGATTCACACCATTTCAATTGGTGTACGGTCTGGAAGCTACTCTGCCGGTTGAATGTGAAATTCCTTCGCTTAAATTAGCTGTGGAGCTCTTACCGGATACTTCTCCTGAGGAGGAACGTCTTCTGTATCTCGAACGGTTGGATGAAACCCGTCGTCTAGCTGCTTTGATCATCGAAGCACAAAAGAAGAGGGTCAAATCCCATTTTGATCAATCTGTTTCTCGCCGTTCTTTCATTGAAGGAGACCTCGTCCTCTTGTACGATCAGGCACATGATAAGCTTGGAGCCGGTAAACTCCAGCCTATGTGGCACGGGCCTTATATAGTAAAGCGTGTTTTGAAAAATGGGGCCTACGAGCTTATAGATTACGAAGGAGTTCCATTGGCGCAGCCCAGAAATGGGTTGTACCTTAAGAAGTACTACGCCTAAAGTGATTTCTTGGTGTGGTGTGTGTACATAGGTGTGTGATTGTCATTTGTGTGCATGGTGTGGTGTGCTTTGTAAACATCTTTCTGCTGATCGGGTCTTCCTGGTTGTGCAGATGTCTATTCATCCATTTGTTGGTTTCACGGACGGTGCCTCCCGCAGTACCAGGAATCTGTCTTCTGCAGCCTGGGTAATCTACGATCCTGCTGGTGAGTTGATCGACCTGCAAGGTGTGTGTTTAGGACGTACCACGAACAATATCGCGGAATATAGTGCCGTGTTGGAATTATTAACCGAGGCAGTAAACCTTGGTATCCGCGAATTGCTCGTGTACCTAGATTCACAACTTGTAGTGTTACAGCTGAACGGACACTATTCGGTAAGAAACCCGTCCATCTTACGTCTGTATTTGCGTATTCGATTACTGGAAAGGAATTTTGACTATATTACATATCATCATATACCCAGGCATTTGAATACATTAACAGATGCAGTAGAAAATTTGGTATTAGACAGACATTTGCGCAATTTATAAATCATCATCACATGTAAAGAAAGACTCATCCAGAAATAGATATGCATATATATAGATATCAAAATGTTTACGTAGAGTGTGTCACATAAAACTCAAAAAAATATACATAATCGTCTTAGTACATCCGGAGACGCTATGTCTCTCAAAAAATAGGTGTGGTATAAATCCTAAAGACTAATCCGCATGGTGCTCATGATAGCACGTCACTGCACGCACTAGGCGCCTCAGGATTCGGTGGATCCGATTCGGAACTCCCACCGTGTGGCGCTGGTATGCCATCGGTACGTCTGCTAGCCGGGCATAGTCTGGGATCCCATGGGAAATCCCCTCGAGGTTCTGGATCAGTTCCTCTCCTCCGGTGCCTTCCCCCTGGATCTCAGGGGCGAGTTGTGTCCTCCGGGAGATTGGAGACATCCCGGCTGGTCTCTCAGGTCCTACATCTGCATGCATATATAATTGTGTTAAGACGAATGTGTATTTACAAAAAAAACATATAAACATAAAATCGAAAATATGAGGTCTTACCCAGCTCCTCGTCCCAGTCGTCTCCTTCTGGTAGTGGGAGGTCTGGGTCCCCGGTAAAGTCAGTTCCCGAATAGGGCCAATCTTCCACGACGATCAGCTGGCGCCGTAGCCACCTAAAGAACTCGGGCCTCCAGGACATCTGTTGGCCACCTCCAGATCTGGGCATCAGTGCTGCCCAGCGAGCCATTCGTGGCTCTCGTGGTATCGGACTCGCCACTGCGGCCCCTTGGCCCTGGAAGATTGGTATGCGTTCCAGAATGAACGATACCAAGATGGAACCATAACCAAACTGTTTCAGTTTCCCCTGCTTGCACTTTGTGAGCTGCCTCTTCATGTTGATAGTTACTGCTTCCGCCGCCTGGAATAGTGCAGGACCCACATTCCGAGGCGGCGAAGAGTTGGGTTCGAGGCCTCATACAGCTTGCGACCCAAACAGAAACTCGCGTAATGGCATGGAGAATTACTCTGTTAGACTGTGAATGGTGTGGACATCTACCCTTTCTGCTTCCCCGATCCTCGTTTGTCCCCCGCACACCCGTGCTATCACTATTCCATCTTTTTCCTGATGGTCCGTTTTCCAACAAGACAAAGGATCGATCAAGTGGACAATCCGTTGATGAACAGCCATGACCCTGGCTTCTAACACCTGGTCTCGTAACCTGAACACCTGTTCATTTTCATCCCAGATGCTGTTTAGATATTGGAGGAGCTCGGGCTGAGCTCGTAAACATGGCGTGAGGAAGAACTTTTTCAATCCACAGTCTCTAAGTGCATTCATGCAAGCTTGGCTTTGCATGGCTTGTTCATCCTCATATCCGTGCTCTCGTTCCTTCCATTGAATTGCCATTTTGAGTGATTATCTGCATTTACATGGTCAAAAACCCCTGGTTAGATCTTTGGTGAGCTTCAATTTTCAAGCAATTTGGTTCAAATACCGAAATTTTGGGTGAAATTTAAGGTTCGACCGCTGGCGCGGCTATTTTGCGAACAGTCGCGCCACGTGGCGTGAGCCCTTTACAAAAAAGAGCTCATTGGCGCGGGTCCGTGCCCGATACCCGCGCCAATGGGCCCGGCCCTAAATTTTTAAGAGTGGCCTTACAAAGCTGATTTCTAAGGGAAAATCATTTAAAAATAAATGAAAATGTAGAGCATGGGAGCGCCTTTTACCTGTAACAGACGAGAAACTGAATGGTTGCCTGGATTGGTCGCAATCGTCGACGAAAGTTTCTGCTCCAAATGGACCACTGTTGCTTTCTACCAAGGTAAATAGTAAAAGTAATTTTGTTTTTACCAATTTGACATATTTATAACTTTTTCGACGTTAAATGAGTTTTAAAAAGTTATTTTTATCAAATATTTGCATATGTTATGTCGAAAATGGATTTTACGTTTACTTGGTATGTGCAGCGACAGGTTTTTGTGACTTAAATGATGGAGACGAGTTGTATTTTATACTTTTTCGGACTCGGTAAATACACGAAAAAGTCACTCTGGAGTCATCTTTCAGCTCTTTTCTGACTCTCTAAATATGAAAAGATCGTCGAGGCCCTTGTCGTTTCGATCTCGTTAAAATGGACACGAATCGACATTCACCCAGTATAAGTTTAACCCTTTTTCGGGCTGGGATGGATTGATTACGAAAAAGGAATACCCTAGCTTATCGCGACTAGGAGGTTTTCCCGGATATTGTTTTCTACCTTTTCGGATCTGGGGAACTATTTACGAAAAGGGACCTGTGGAGTTTTCTTTTCCGCTGTCTTTTCAAACTCTCTAAACATGAAAAGACGCCGAGTTTTTCCTTTGTCAGACTCGTTAAACCCTGATGACATTGGATTCCGTCGCAATGACGTTCTCCGAGTTTCTCCTTCCTAGGACTCGTTAAATGCACTAGGATGGATTCGCCCGAAGGGCGGACTTATATCACAAGCATATGCTATCCCCTCCAAGCTTGTTATCAAAAATAATTGGGGTACTCGCCAGAAATGGTGGGGGAAAAATGGAACCATCGTCGTTGTCGTCGGCAGTATGTCGCTCTTGAACATGGCACTTGTCCGCATTCGTGTCGGGTTGGGGACATCTCATCTCGTTGCTTCACTTTGCCTCCATGGGTTTGGGTAATCTCTTTTGACCTCTCATCTGTTCACTGCCTCGTCGCCATGACCTTCGATCCGTTGATGTCAAATACTGCCAAGTCCATTGTCGTGCCGTTCATATGTTCAAGAGAAGTTGGCCTCTGCAAATATCAACCTTCCTCTGTTTCTCATATGGTCCTGATTCACAACAAAACATTATGTTCCTCTGTCTCGTGTCGATGATGTGGGAATCGTTATGGCCCACCTTCGATCAAGGTCACTTCCTGTCGACTTCAACTCATTATCCAGGAAGTTGGTCTAGAGACTCCTGATGGTACCTTGGAGCCTGCATGCCTCAATGGCAAGTTCGTCGCATTCGACGTGAAGTTTACATCATTGACTTCCGATCGAATGATTCTGCGGGTGTTCGACGTCAACTCATTTATTCGCACGCCGTAGATTGTACCGGTAGTACCTTGAGGACCATTGTCATTATTGGTGGTTTCTCTCGCGTCTGTTAACAGCTTTCATCATTGGCTGGTAATCAGACGATGTTCTTGCATGTTCGACTTCAGCTCACATATTCGCATGCTCGAACTTGTACTTGTTTGGGTCGAGATGGAGCGCAAGACCCTGGATTGTGTCTGTTGTAATCCAGGTTGCGATTGTGGATTATTATCATTATGTACATGACTCACTGATTGGATGGCTACGACCATACCTGAGTCTATTTGTTTGATCTTAGTTGGATGGCTGCGCCCATACCCTGGATCCGGATTATAGCATACTCTGTTTCGGATGGCTGCGTCCATACCATATATATACCATGTACTTGAGATATCAGTTGTATCTTTCTGCGCAGGTTTTTCCGACGGCGGGCCTTCAGTTGAACATGTTCTCGTAAAGCATTTCACCCCTCTCTCTCTCGGGCCTCATAATTTAGGGGGCATCTGTTACACAGTAATTTGTCACCGTCCTTACCATTCCCCGTCCCGCACAATGGAGGACCCATTTCGTGACCTGTGAACTTTGTCATGCCTTGAAAATATCATCAATGCATCCCTCTAAGCGTGAGCTTTATTTTCCCTTGAGACATCTCCTTGCAAAAATCATGAAAAACATCCCTTTTTGCATTGGTGTGGGCATGCAGTTCAGTACTCGCGCCAATGAGGAAAATCCTGCAAAGAGGTCGCGCCACTTGGCGCTCTGTCATAGAGCAGTAGTCGCGCCACCCATTTTAGGGACTATTTTTTAAATATGGATGGCGGAAGTTGAGTTCAAACAAACTCACAAACCATTGCCTATCTTGAGTTGGGAGGTTTGGCTGCAGGAGTTCTATGGAAGGGAAGTGGTTTTTGCCACCTCTCATGGAACCTTCCTTGTTGATAGGGCCAATCCCATAATAATAGGGATCCCAACTCCCTCCTTCCCCATCTATAAAAGCCTGCTCAAATCCATGGCAAGCTAGTCTTGAAGTGCTGAAGCTTTGCATCTCCCTATTCCCAAGAGCCTTTGTGCTGTAAAGAGTCCCTTCTTTCCCTTAAGGCCAACTCAAGTGAGGAGACCATTGTTACGAGACTCTGGAGAGGTTTTCCCTTTCCTTGGCGAGCTTTGCGAGACGTGGACGACCGGGGACCCGTTCGAAGGAGGCTGCGACGTCAGAACTTGGTTGTAACCTCTATTCGTTTATTATTTAATAGATGACTATGATTATGGTTCCACTCCGTTTTCCATCATGTTGATGCGAGTAATGTCTTTTCTGACCGATGTTTAGTTACGTATGCTGGTGTCTATGTTTGTATCGTTCGTTTCTTCTATGTGCAGGGGTGTTTCATCCGCGGAGATCGTGGAAGGATTGTGATTCTGGCCAGGGTCGAAGGACGGGGACACCTCTTCTTCGCATTATAACGTTGGAATCTGCAGGTTTATTCCTAGTCTTTTCCATTCGTAACTAGAGCTTCGCGCTACAAAGATTGTTTGCTCACAGATCCCCGCCGGGCTAGCAGGGATCGCTCGTCCGACAGAGGGGGATTTACCTCCTCAACAATAGCGGTAATCCCAGCCTCGAAAGGGGGTCGAAAGTTACTGTTAAAAGTATTGAAATCTTGAAAGATGCCACGGGGTAATTCAATATACCACTTAGCGGCAACACCGGTAAGAGTGCGCTGTAAGAGACGTAGATGAATTGAATCATCGACCCAAAAATTAGACGAACACCACAAATGGTAGGTCATTACATGAGCTTGGGGGTCTTCACCAGCTTTACCTTCAAAATTAGGACAGTCACTGGGTACCTTGGTCATAACCGGAGGCCAATAAGGATTGTGAAGAATCGGATCATTGGTTAATTTAGAAATGTTTGGTAATTCCAAGGTGGCCAAGAATGACAACTGCAAATTGAAAGGCATGCCAGGACCTCGATAAGGACCTATACCTGTACTCCACCCTGGCTGAGTATATCCTTGACCCCATTGGTTCTATCCCAACGGATTCTGACCATAGGAGGTATAGGGCATATAACTAGTCTGATATGGTTGCTGATAACCAGGGTATGCGGGTTGATAACCAGAGTATGGACCTCCCATTACATGTCGGCTCTGCTTGAGCAGGCCTCAGGATTTGGCTCACTAGCATAGGTGTAGTCAAGCTGAGTGTAATAATGGGAACCTTGGGCGGATTATGCGTTCACGATGATTGACCGTGAGGGTAACAACCGCCGAGGTTGAACCGTCGGGCTGATAGGTGGGACCGTCGAGGGCGATAATTAGGATGCACTTGCTGGACAAGTTGTGGCATCGCTAAATCACGACTGCTGAGCAAAGGATGGATGTGTAGGTCGGCTGTGTTGAACGGGTTGACCCTGTTGAACAAAGCTGCTCCCGGTGTATTGTAAGCTGGTGGTTGTTGTACAGGTTGACCTCGGTCGTTGTGAGCACCAAAACAGAAGCGGAGCGGCTCGCTGGCTCGGTGGTGGAATGGATCCAGGTGGTGGCTGGTAACCGGCTTGAATTGCAACAGGACCATAAGATGATCCTCGCTGATGTGCAACATTTGGAGCAACAAGATACTGAGGTTGCATGGGTTGTGAAGGTTGGACTTGCCCCCCAGGACCATATACCGGCCCTGGTTGGTACCCCGGTTGACCTGTGAGTCCTTGAGGTTGCCCAGGTTGGACTCTAGGGAGAGGCTGCACGAGTTGACCTGAAGGGTTGTAATACTGTCCTTGCGGACCGTATAATGGCCCCTGTTGGCCTGAAGGGTAGCCTTGTAAGGGCTGTCCTTGCGGGTCATAAGGATAGCCAGGCTGGCCCGAAGTTTGGCCTTGGAAAGGTTGTCCTTGCGGGTTATAAGACCACCCAGCCTGGTTATACGAAAAACCCTGAGCATGAAGTTGAGCCTCCGAAGCGGGTAAACGTAAAGGATTCCCGTACTCATCGTACTGATATGGAAAAACGTACACGGGTGTACCATCCTGTGCATAATGCGAAAAATACGAGCGATTGGGATCTTGAGAGGATTGTCCGACCTCGGGGTTCGATTGTTGTAGGGACAATCGATACTCCTCAGGAGAAATGTTCTCCGGCATAGCAGAAGCTATATAGACGTCTTCGGGAAGTGATGTGGTCCTTACGGACTGAGTGGTAACAACGGGTGTAGATGCGGCCACACAGACAGTGGGCCTGACCGGTACAGAAGTGACCTGAGGGGATGACGTGATGAGTGTCCTAGGATACATCCCCAGTGAAGGAATAACTGGCCTTGTAGAAGGAGCTGATACCCCCATAGAGGCAGCGACGGTGATAATCTGACCTAAGGATCTATACCCTGCTGGCAGTGAGGGACCGGGCGAAGACATAACAGATGATTCGGGGTTGTCTTCTGGGAATAATTTCCGGGTTACTTCTGGGAATAGTTGGTAATCTTCACCAGACGTGGGGATTTCCTCGCTAGGAGAATGGCTGGATTCACTCATATTTGAACCTGCCGCTAGATCTCGTAACATACGGCGAGGACTAGGAGGAATAACAACAACTAAAAAAGGCGAACTCGATGTAAGAGGAGGGAAATGTTCCCCTACTCCAAATCTAGACCAAGGGTTGGAAAAGGGCCAATTGAACTCAACTGGTCCTCCAAAGGGAAGCTTAGACAGAACCGGTCCCCCGTCGGGAAACTCAGAAACAATAGGCTACTGATGTTCAGCAGAGGATTGCGAGACCTCTGATGAATCGTCCGTATATGGACTGCTAGTAGACGAAACTGAAGGTTCCGCCACTGTGACAGTAACGACGAAAGGAAAAGATCAAACAAAACACACGGGCTGAAAAGACTCAAGGCACACAATCAAACGGCCAACAAGAAAAATCTAACAGGGCGTGTGATCGCGGGTGATTTATTTTACGACATTGAAACTTAGAAACTTCACCGCTTCATGTTTTAAGAGTCGAGAAACGGATGAAAGATGACTCTATCTCTTTCAGTTTTGAAGCAAGCGTGAAAGGACAAGCGCTTGGTGATCTTTTCAAATTTAAAGAGTCAGATAAGATCAAAATGACTGCTTAGGAATACTAGGCAAAGGGTGTACCAAATAACCGTGAATTGCACTATACACCTTGGTTTCAAAATGAAAGAGAAATCAACCAAGGACTTAACATACGTGCAGGCAATCTCCCCGAATGCTGTGTCCGGTGTATCACGGGTATAGGGCGGCAGACTCGGCTTCCTATGGATAAATGATAGAAACCTAGTGGGGTCTCCCTTTATATACTCAATGGTATGGGGAGCACAAGTCCGTACTAGTGCTGTCTAAAGCCAAGAGGCGAATGACAGCTACTAGGTTTAAAGATGCCAGAACACGTCTCTAGCCTAGACCTCTAAATGTTGCATTAATGTTTCAATGCTGCCTTAGTGTAAATTGAATAAATTTTAATGTTTATCTTCAATTATGTTTCAGTTTTCAGGCCCTAGCGAGTGTTATGTCTCAAAATCTCCTAAATGCACACTACATGCCACAGTATATCATTTCATTCGATGAAAGCTAATTACGAGAGAGTTAAGAGCTTTTCACACAATAACAAAATGACCAGACAACAACCAGTAATGTCTCTAATGCAGCTAATGGAAACTAAAGCTTTTCTTCCCAAGTTACTAATCACTAATAACAGAGAAAAGATTTAATTCACACTAACTAATCTAAAGCAAAAGAGATTTTTTGTATTTTCAATGTTTAACAGCAAAGTCCACTAAACAAAATGAAAACTAATGAAACAAGCAATTTGAGAAGCGAAAGCAAAAGAGTAAAAACAATCAAATTTCACTCAATGCAAGCACACAATCAGACCTCAAATTGACAAAACAATCTCTCAAAAGCAAAAGAATCCCAAAGACTCAAATGAACCATGTAATCTAGGCCCAAAACGAGACAAGGCGAAATTCGAATGAAGAAGAAGCCAATCACTCAAATAACGCAATAAAACGATAGACAACCACCAAACGAATGCAAAGAAGCAATCACAAAGTTGACTGAACAGATAGAAACCACAAACTCCCAAGGGAGGCTCGACGCACAATAGCACCTAGATGCCCTAGGGCTAGAATGTAAAATCGATAGAAACGGGCAAACAACCAAAGGATGAAGGTCACAGTCAGTCAAACAAGGCTCCAGAACACTCAAGCAGTCGAAGAAATGAAACCAAAATCACAGATCAAGCTCAGAAAGCTCAGAACAGAGCAAACCCTAGCACCTTCAGGATTGGCGCGACTGTCAGGCGAAAACTAGCGCCATAACAAGATTGCCGCGGGTAGTAAACTAGCAACTAGCACCAATTGGCACGACTGTCAGGCTAATAAGCGCGCCAGTGAAGTTTACTATGGAAAAACAAAAAGAACAATCCAAGGAACAAACTAGTGATGGTAAAGCTTAAACCAAAAGCCAAACACGCAAGAAGAGCCAGCCAATAGAGCTGATCAAGCAAGCAAAGTCAAGAATCGACCGAAAGACAACACAATACTCCAAGTGTTTAGTTCATAAACTATACCGGAGATTGACTGAAGCAACGTTCATCTACTTTCGCTAATGCAGAGCAAGAGCGTTTCAAAGGCTATCTGGCTAACTTCAGGCTCCATATGTAGTTTATAAAACAAACAACAAGCTAACTCCCTAGCGGAGTCGCCAATTTGTTATAGAGGTAAATCCCCTCTGCGGACAGAGGCGATCCCTACTAGCCCAGATCGGGTCTAGCAACAATCGTATCATGCTAAGGTGCAAGTTCCTAATTGCAATAAACCAACTTGCGATGAAGGCCTACCTCAAGTCCAACGCTGTTGTTTGTAGAGAGGATGGCGCTCCTGTTTCCTTGCTCCAGCAGATCACAATCCTCTCGCTCGCCGCGATCGAACACCTACACAGACAAGAAACACGACAAACACAAGCGTAAAACCCGATATATGCAACTATGTATCAATCAGAGAAGACACAACTCATGATCATAATGAACAATACAAGTGGAACCATAACCAAAGTCGCTTATCATTAATTCATACAAAGGAAAATACAACCAGGCTCTGACGCTGAATCTTCCTTCGGCGGGTCGTCAGCGGAATACGTCTCGGTAAAGCTTGTCGGGAATGGGGACAAGCCTCTCTCTTCGATCGTCAATCTCCTTGCTATGGATTTGGCACTATGAGGACTATCAAAGCTCTTGCAACATTCTTTAGGCTATGAAGGCTCTTGGAGATTAGCTTGCAAAGGGAAATGGCAAGCTTATATAGATGGTGGAAGAGGAGTTGGGATCCCTACAATCATGGGATTGGCTCTATCCTCAAGGAAGCTTCCATGAGAGGTGGCAAACTACTTCCTCTACATGGAAATCCGGAGCCAAACGTCCCAACTCAATTTAGAGACCAGTTCAGGAGTTGGTTGGAGTCAATCTTCCACCATTTATTTTTAAAAAACACCCTTTATTAAGCCTGGCGCGAGTGCGACTCTGAGACAGAGCACCAATTGGCGCGCCCTCTTTGGAAGATTTCCCCCATTGGTGCGGGTATAACACTGGCTAGTCGCGCCAAGGATGAAAAGGCTATTTTTAGGGTTTTTCACAAGGAGGTGTCTTCAAGGGAATGAAATTCCATGTCTAGGGGAATTCCATGAAAGTGTTTTAAGATCATGTCACTGCTCACAAGTCACGGAATAAGCCCTGCAATGTGCGGGACGGGGAATTGTAGGGACGGTGACAAATTGCTGTGTAACAAAAAGACAAATAATCTCCATCAAAAACATGAAAGCGGATTCCTCCATGGTCAAATCCCCAATTGCAATTTGCAAGCACAAAAGGGAAAATTGATGAGGATAAACTACAAGTATAAAAGGACAAATTGGGGAGAAAGAAATCTTGAGTGAAAAATGTGATTTCTCATTTTATTTGGAGTAAGGAAAAAATATTATAAAGTAGAATAGTCAAATAGAATTGGAAGGCCAAGTGTTGTAAAATTTGAAGGAGAAGAGTAAAGTAGATTGAAAACCAAATGGTATGCAACCAGCTCAAAGAATAGAAGAAAAGATAGATCAATGACTTAAAAGATTTCCTCTTTAAGGGGGAACCTCCTTTATGTTACATAAATGATCAATTATTGGATGATACAAATGATAAGACCTCCTTGGTATATATAGGAGTCTAACGGGTCACAATATAATTAGATCCTACATAACAATAATAAACAATGTTACCGATGAAATAGGTAACCGCAATGTTACCTACTTTTTTTTGGTAGCATAAAAAACACCCGATTTTGAAAAGTGGTGATGCAGAATCACCATTTTTTTTTTGGTGCACATTTTTGACACTCTAATATTTTTATTTATGAAGTATGAATATTTGTTTTAAAATGTTAGTGATTTTCATGCTAATTTTGAAATGTATTGATGCAGCATCAACTTTTTTTTTTAGAGCGGTGATTTTCATGCTAATTTCGAAACGTATTGATGCTGCATCAATCTTTTTTTTTTAGAGTGGTGATTTTCATGCTAATTTCGAAACGTTTTGATGCTGCATCAACCTTTTTTTTTTAGAGTGGTGATTTTCATGTTGGTAATAAAACACAAAACTTAGATAAAAAAAATATATAAAAACAATAAAAAAAACAAACCAATAAAAATGTAAAAAAAAACAAAAATAGCTTGGGGGCCGGCTGGGCGGCGCCATAGGGGCGGCCTAGCCGGACTCATGGCCCCCGCTGGGCAGAGGGCCGATTCCCCCGCTGGGCCGCCCACGTGGCGCCGTCTGGCCGGCCCCTGACGGCCAGTGGGCGGGCTCTGCGCGCGCAGCCCGCCCGCTGGGCGTCGGGGGCCGGACGGGCGGCGCCAACTAGCCGGCCTCACGGCCGCCCGCTGCCCCCACCACCCCGTTGTGTGATTTTTTTTTTCAAAAAATTAATAATATATATTTTTTTAATTTTTTTTTTAAATTTAATTTTTTTTATTTAAAATAAAATTTGTTTTGTTTTTTTTATTTTGTTTTAAATTTTATTATTTTTTTGTTTTATTTTATTTATTTATTTATTTATTTTTTGTTAATTTTAAAATTTGTGTTTGTATTTTTTTTGTTAATAATAATAATAATAATAATAATAATAATTATTATTATTATTATGATTATTTTTAAATTTAATTGATTTTTTTCTTTTTTCTTTTTTCTTCTTCTTTTTTTTTTCTTCATAATTTTTCTTTATTATTAAGTTTTACGTTTAGTTTTTTAATATAATTTTATAAAATTTAATAAATTTTGTTTTTTTTTTTTAATTTATTTGGATTTAATATTGTTTTTTAAATGTTTTACTTTTTTATTAATTTTTTTTTTGTTAATTACATAAAATTTTTATATTTTTTTATTTCAATTAAAATTGTGTATTTAAAATTAGATTTTTTTTAATTAAACTTAATTTTTTAAAATTAATTTGTTTTTAATTAATTTATTTATTTTTTTCAATTTTCAATTTTTAATTGATTTTAAAAAATTTTCTTTTAACAATGGTTTTTTGTTTTTGTTTTTGTTTTTTTATATGTTTAAAATTTATTTTTTCTTTCAAAATTTATTTGTTTATTCATTTATTTATTAAAATTTAATATTTTTGTTTTTAAATTTAATTTGTTATTTTAATATTAACTTTTTTTTTTTTTTTTTTTTTTTAAATTTAATAAAAATCATATATATACATATTTAATTTAAGTTCATATATATATATATATATATATATTTTTTTTATAATTTAAATTTAATTTATTTTTTATAGTTTATTTGTTTTTTTAATATATATTGTTTTAAATTTATTATTTCCATTGCATTTTATTTTTATTTTTAATTTATTTTTCATTTTTTTACTTTTAATTTAAATAATGTTTGTTTGTTTTGTTTTTTTGTTTTTTATTTAATATATTTCTTCAACTAATTTTTGTTTTAAATTCTTTATTTTATTTTTATTTTTATTTTTTAATTTAATAAGCATTTTCTTTTTCTTTTTTAAATTTAATTTCTATATTTTATTTTTTTATACCCCCCCCTCTTTCTTTTTCTTTCTTTTTTTTCTTTCTTCTTCTTCTTTTTCTTTTCTTTTTTTTTTTTTTTTTTTGACAGAAACGATTATGTTATATTTATATTCATCTTGGCCTGAAAGCCGAAAATTTGATTACAATGAGGATGTCTAAATCCTGATGCATCTCACTGCTAAGAATGAGAATGCAGCTGAAACTTGAAGACTTCTTCCTTGATAAGAAATCTATAAATTCGATTTCGGAGATTTTTCCCAGCTTGAAGATACAAACAAATTTATTTTAAGAGCAAGCAGTAAAACATGTCAACAATCAGCTTAAGGGATGGGTTCCCAGGATTCTTCTTCGTCTTTCATCTTGACCCCGGCTGAAAGGAGGACAACTTTGTTGGCTTCAGTGTCCGCCTCTTTGTTATGAGTTCTCAGCACATGAAAGTAGTTCAAGTTCTGAAAAGCATTTTCCAAAGCCTTAATTCTGGATATTAGCCTTGCCAGTTTGAGATCCAAGGCTTGAGAATTGGAAACCATTGCGTTTATAATAATCTGGGAATCACCTATAACGTTAGCTTCACTTATACTTAAATCTTTGAGGAACTTGAGGCCTTGATAGAGGGCCAAAGCCTCAGCTTGGATGTTGGATGAGATTCCAAGCCCCCAAGCAAAGGAGTGAATTTTTTCCCCAGTTGGACTAACAACAACACCTCCAGCACCAGCTTTGCCCGGATTTCCCTTTGCTGCTCCATCAAAAAAGAGAGAGTGCCTTGAGTGCGAATTGAGCCAATCTTTAAATTTAGTTTCAGATTTCCTTATTTGCTAGTCTTTAAGAGGAGGAGCGATTCTAACCGCTGGCTGAAAATGCAAGTCAAGGAATGATCCCCAAGCAATGTCCTGTTGTCTGAGATTGGAGTCGTCTTTTATATCTGTCAAGCACTCCTTTAAATGGCATTTAATCTTGATTTCTAAGACTTTGTGATTCTGTTTAATATTTCTGAAGATTCTTCTGTTGCGTTCTAGCCAGATCTGCCAACAAATAACCTTTGGTAGGACAGCCCATGCAGTTTTGATTATCTGATTTTTGGGAGGAGGGCTAGGATATCTGTTTGCCCAATTAGAAAAAAGATCAGCAATGGAACGAGGGAGAAAAAAGTTGGAATCCAAATTGTGAATAAAGAAGCACCAGATCTGCTTAGAAAAATTACAATCGAGGATTAAGTGGACTGCTGTCTCTGCATTATCGTTGCACAGCGAACAGATGGAGGGACCGTAAAACCCTTTTCTTTGCAGAATGTCATACGTAAGGATCTTGCCATGGCAGAGAAGCCAAGCAAAAAAATCGACTTTGGGCCAAGAAGGAAAACGCCAGACACCCTGCCAAGGTGCAGGGTTAGGTGGGACGTATGGCCTTTCTTTCAGCTTGGCATAGCCCATGGAGACGGTGTAGCCACTGGCATTCGGTCCCCAGCCTTTTGAATCTCTTTTTCTCATGCCCGTGGAGGCCAAGCCATGGAGGAGGTCGAGCAGCATGGACCATTCGTTGTCCAGGTGAACCGGCACCTCAATACGTTTCCAGCCTGCCCAAACAGAATCGCACCAAAGTGAAATATCCCACAACGAACACAGCCCCTCTCTATCCATCCAACAACGCAGCGCTCTGATGGAGGCTCTGTCTTCAATTGGGTCCTTATTCATGATTTTTTCAGTCCAAATATTGATCTTTTTTCCATTTCCAGGGATCCAGTAGGAGTGTTCATTGATTAGAGGAGCAACTTTAGCATATAGTTTGAGAAAAGACGAATTAGGCAAATGGATCACATTGCCTAAACAGCTAGAACGTGGACCTCTGAAGTAATTTTTCCAGAGAGCCAGTTGGGCCCAGCCTGGCTTGGGCGCAATGATCCTCCATATAATCTTAGCTGCCATAGCCACGTTTTGCTGGCAGAGGTTTTTGAAATTCAAACCGCCCTCCCAAATTGGCCTAGAGATGGTTTCCCAACTGATAAGAGGAATCTTGTGATCATTCTATTTTCCACCCTTCCAAAAAAACCTCCGCATGAACTCTTCCATTTTTTTTAGTATGTTTGCCGGAGCAAGAAGCACAACAAATTGAAAAAGAGGAAGGCTGGTAAGCACAGATTTAATAAGGACAGATTTGCCAGCAGCGTTGAGCCAGGAAAAACCCCACGCCTGGATCCTAGACTTGAATTTCTCGAGCTGAGGGAGCCAATCTTTGCTTGCAGGTCTCTTAAGAAACACAAGAAGGCCCAAATATTTGAAAGAGGTCCAAGTAGAGGAGGCTGCAAAACCCAAACATCTAGAAATAGCGGAGAGCAATCTGGGCGAAGTGTTCCAACTGAAGATATGACATTTGCTCTTATTGACAACGCTGCCTGAGGCTTCACTGAAATCATCCAAAACTGCTTTAAATTTAGAGGCAGAGGAAAGAGAGGCAGCACCCAAAAGCAGAGTGTCATCCGCAAATAAGGCGTGGTTTATATTTTTGACCCCTCTTGCAATACACAGCCCATTAATATCTTGATCTTGCATCTTTTTGTCTAATAGGAAGCTGAGAACAGAGGCTTGGATGACAAAGAGCAGAGGGGAGAGGGGACACCCCTGCCTTAGCCCTCTCGAAGCTTTGAAGAAATCAGTGGCTCTTCCATTTACAAGAGGGGCAATCCATGGTTCCGAGATACAAGCTCGGATCCATTTGATGAAATTTTCTCCAAAACCAAACTTGCTCATGACTTTTAAAAGAAAACTATGATTAACTCGATCAAAAGCATTTGCTAAATCTAGTTTAATCACCATACCTTGTTCTTTTCGAAGAAGGCTTGAATGAATTGCCTCTTGAACAAGGGTGAAGTTGTCCACGATCTGCCTTCCTTTGATGAAGCCTCCTTGATTCTCCGGAATAATCTTGGGGAGAATGAGCTTCAATATGTTTGCAATTACTTTGGTGATTAGCTTGTATCCTGTGTTGCACAAGGAAATCGGGCGGAATCTGCTGAAATTGTTGGCGCCTTTTTCCTTGGGAATGAGGGCTAAGAAAGCGGAGTTTGTGCTGCCTCCAATTTTCTGAGTATTTTGGGACTTTTGAACCATTTTGAGCAGATCCTTTTCAACAATCGACCAACAAACTTGAAAAAACCTGGCAGAAAAGCCATCCAGCCCAGGGGCCTTATCCGGTTCCATATCAAAAAGGGCCTTTTTGACTTCGTCTTTGGTGACTTTGGCCTCAAGGATCTCGTTCATACGAAGAGAGATTGCAGAAGGAATAATGTCAAGCAGATCTGGGAGATGATCCGGGTCCTTATCCTCACTATACAAGTTTTGAAAGTGAGAAAAGGCTGCTTTTTTAATGTCTTCAAAATCCTTGTGGGTGCCGTTGTCCTCCTTAATCTCAGAAATAGTGTTGAAGCATTTCCTGGCCTGGGCTTGTTTGTGAAAAAAAGCAGAATTCCTGTCCCCTGCTTTGAGCCAGAGATTTCGAGATTTCAATCTCCAGTATTCTTCTTCAACTAAGCAAGCCTTATGAAAGCGCTGTTGTAGTTGAGCCTCTTGGTCTAACAGCTCCTCTGTGACTATAGCGTGTTCCAAATGAGTTTGATGAGAGGCAAGAGCTACTTTAATGGCTTTTCTTTCTGTGGTAGGGTTGGACAGGGTTTTGACCCAACGTTTTAGGACTCCTTTTACCCTTCTAAGTTTTTCCTCCCAGATAAAGAACGAGGATCCATTGACAGGCTGAATCCAACTTTCCTTGACTATTTGCATGAAGTCTGGTTCCTTGACCCAGAGGGGACTAAATCTAAAGGGAATGGGTCCCAGATCTAGATGGGCCAGGAGCTCTAACTTTATAGGCTTGTGGTCCGAGATGCTGTTAGTAAGAATGTGCATTCTGGGTTCTAATCCAAGAAACAGATAGGAGCTTTGAATGAAAAATCTGTCTAATTTGGCAGCAATATGACCAGGGCCCACTCTTTTATTAGACCAAGAGAACTTACCGGAAGAAGGTTTGATATCCATCAAGTCCCAGTCCTGCATTAGATCCTCCGCCCATTCCCTTGCCGGATCTCGGACAGCGCTACCTCCTCTTTTTTCAGATGAGTGAAGAGTGAGATTGAGATCTCCAACAATAATTATATTTTCCAGATTTTTCAAGTCTGCTTGGTGCCTTATAGAATCCCAACAATCCTTTTTTTCTCCGACATTTACTGGAGAGTATACATTGAAGAGACATAATATTTCCTTGGTATCCAGATTCTGCATTTTCAGCAGCAACCAGTGAGTATTACTAGCCTCAAAGGTGACTGCAAATTTTTTGGCGTTCCATAGAGTGCCAATCCCTCCCGAAGCGCCCCGGGCAGAGATTGCTCTAGCTTCACTTTTGAACCAAATCTTCTTGCTTGCTTGCAGGAAGACTACGTCTTCTAGCTTAGTCTCCTGGACGAGAAGTATGTCTGGAGTTTCTGTTCTTATTAAGCTTCTCATGGCTTCTTCCTTGACTTTTCTCCCCATACCTCTACAATTCCAGGAGATGATCTTCATTATTTATGTTTCTGGTGGGCTCCCTTGGAGCCTTGCGGCTGATTTTTCAACATCCTGGGCTTTGAGGCTAGCAGTTTTTCCAGAGTTGGCTGGCTACCCTGTAGCTTATCTTTATAAGTCTCATGCTCTCTTTTTTCCCTGTCATTTTTTTGGCCTCTTGTAGATCTTCGTACCGAGGATTGGGTGTCTCCTATTTCTCCTTCCTCCTCTGACTCGTCCGTTTCCTGCTCTCCTTCCTCTTCTTCTGAAGTCATGCCTTTGGATTCTTCGGCACTTGTTCCTTTGAGGGAGACTGAGGGAGAACCTTTGTTTGGAGAAACTGGATTTTAAGTCTCGACCTCCGGATGAGTTTCTGACTGCTGGCTTAGTGGGTCAAACTTGTTTTCTTGCGCCTTTTTGGGGGGAGGGCGTTGAACATTAGCCTGAAGAGAGCCTTTTCCAGAGGGTCCTCCCGGTTTTTTCCCTTTATGATTGGTTTTTGCTTGCTTGACTTGGTTCCAACCCTCTTCAATCCCTTTTTCTGGCTCAGCGTTGGAAGGACAATTTCTAGCAAAGTGTCCATGAACGTGGCATTTCCTACATTTGAACGGCAGTTTCTCATAGTCCAAGATCTGTACATGAGACCAGCTTCCGACTTTGATTTTGATAGCCTCTGGAAGACCCACCTCTAGATCTACTTCCATGCAGATCCTGGCACAGTCGTACTGATCCTTATTGTTTGCCCGATCTATGAATTTCCCGAGAGTGTTGCCAATGTGTCTCAAGGAACTCCAGTTCCAGCAGTGAATTGGCAGATTTGGAAGACGTACCCACACCGGGACAGCCTTGGGAACATCGACAGCCGGATCAAAGTCCGGAGTCCATTTGTTCAGATAGAGTCCCTGAGAACCCATGAAATACGGCCCATTTTGAAAGATCAAGTCTTTGTCTTCTTTGGAGGAAAATTCGAAGAGAAAGTACCCTTTCCCCAGAAAGTAAGAGGTGACCTTTTCCTTGATCAGAGGAGCCCAGTTCCTGTTAACCCATTGCTCGGTTGTTTTCGAAGAAGGCCACAGACCTGTAAATTGGCCAATGAGTCCTCGATCCGCCAAAGATAAAGCTACTTGAATGGGGGCCTCCGGAGGCAAAGAGATCTCAGGAATTTCATCTAGCTTCTTAACAAATTTGGATGCTTCGCTTCTTTTCTTCTGAGGCAAACCGACAAGAAGCTGGTTGAAGGCATCGATGGCAGGAGAAGAATGCGGATCCATAGAAGGACCCAACGTCTCCATAGGGAAGGCCTGAGGCCAGCCGCCGCAGGGGCAACCACGCAGCAGAAGCCCTAGCAAAGCTCAGGACGCACAGAGAGAACCGTCGGATCCCGACCTAGTCATTGACACGACACATCAGGGCGCAGCAGGAGGCAGCAGGCACAGCAAGATGCAGCAGGAACAGAAGGAGCAGGGCCATGCGAGAGCAGGCGCAGCGCAGGGGCAGCAGCGCAGGAATCTTAGGGTTGTTTTCCGAACTATTACTCGCCTTATTGTTTCCTTTCATTTCCCTTCCATCCCTGTGAAGGGAGGTAGGAAAGAGGCGAATGAATGTCAATCTTAAATTAATTTATTTATTTATTTATTTTATTTTATTTTTTTTATCTTCATATATTTTTAAATTTTAAGCTTTTAAATGTTTTTATTTTTTTCTTAAATTTTAGGTTTTTTTTTAATGTTTGAATTTTAAAATTTAACAAATGTTATTTCTATTTTTAAAAATGCCAAAGTATGACACAATTTTTTTTTTGTTATTCCAGCATCAACTTGTTTTGTTTTGAGGGTGTTTTTTCAATCATTTTTTCAAGAAACAATTTTGTTTTTACCATAATTTTATAAAATGTTGAAATTTGACCTTAAAAAAAAAAAAAAAAAAACAAAGTGCGTTATGGAATACACACTTTTTGTTTTTGGGATGTTTTTTCATGTTTTTTGAGTCTTTTGGGCTAGAGTTCCCGTTTTGAGGTCAGGTTACCTATTTGATCGGTAACAGTGTTAATAATGCAAGGTCACAAAAATAACAATAATGAGCTTTTATGGGGTACAACAATAACAACATGGGGGATACATGAGCATACCAATAACAATAGGGGGCTACACTAACAATAACAATAATGGGGCTAATCAACTGAATTGATGCGCGCGCTCTGAGATCCCTGCTGCTGCAGACTGTGGCTACCTCCGTTCGATTTAGGGCTCGTGCCCATGGAGGTGCAGGGAACTCCCCATGCACCTCCCCTCCCTCCTCCGCCGCCCTCAACTGCTGAGGCCTTCAATCGACTCGTGGCAGGACTCCCCAAGAAGAAACACTCAGAAGTTGCGAAGTTTGTCAAGAAATTGGACGATATACCAGTGATCTCCCTACCTGCTGAAACCCCGATTCAGGTTGCTTTATCTCTGGCAGAACGAGCACTCGCAGGCCAGTTCACCGGTCTATGGCCATCACCCAAAACTACTGAGAGCTGGGTTAACAGAAACTGGGCGTCGTTGATCAAAGAAAGTGTCACTTCTTATTTTTTGGGGAGAGGATTTTTTCTATTCGAGTTCTCTTCAAAGGATGGCAAAGATCTCATATTCCAAAAAGGCCCCTACTTCATGGGCCCTCAGGGTTTATATCTAAATAAGTGGACTTCGGACTTTGATCCTGCAGTGGATGTGCCCAAAGCAGTCCCGGTGTGGGTTAGACTCCCAAATCTCCCAGTTCACTGCTGGAATTGGGACTCCCTGATGCATATTGGAAATGCCCTTGGGAAGTTCATTGATCGAGCAAACAACAAGGACCAATATGACTGCGCCAGGATCTGCGTGGAAGTAGATCTGGAAGTAGGGCTACCAGAGGCCATCAAAATCAATGTCGGAAATTGGTCACACGTGCAGAAACTGGACTATGAACAACTACCCTTCAAATGCCGAAAATGCCATGTCTATGGCCACTTCGCCAGAGGCTGTCCGTCCAACACTGAGGCAGAGCAGGGGAAGGAGGACGGTTGGAATCAAGTCAAGCGCCCCAAAACTTCTCACAGGAAGATGGGAGGCCCTAATGGCAAAGGTCCTCATCAGGCCACTTCTCAATAGATCCTGCCCAAGGCCGCCCCAGAAAACAAGTTTGAAATCCTCAGCTCGCAACAAGAGGTCACCCAAGAGGTCGAGGCCCACAAGGTAATGACTCCGGACAAAGGTAACCTTTCTGCCTCCTCCAAGGATGCAACTGTTGCAGAATGCTCAAGAGAAACCCCAGTTGATGCCGAAGAAGAGGAGCAAGAGACGGAAGACTCAGAAGAGGAAGGAGAAATAGGTGACTCTCAAGCCTCTGTTAGGAGATCCACAAGAGGCCGCAAAACAAATCGGGAGAAAAGAGAGCAGGAAACTTTCAAGGACAAGTTACAGGGCAACCAACCAACTCTGGAAAAGCTGTTAGCAAAAAAGCCAAAGATGGCGAGAAACCAGCCTCAAGGCTCCAAGGGAGCCCAACAAAACAAAGGTAAATAATGAAAATAGTCTCTTGGAATTGTAGGGGTATGGGGAGCAAAGTCAAGGAAGAGGCCATAAGAAACCTAATAAGAATAGAAACCCCGGATATACTCCTTATCCAGGAGACTAAGCTGGAGGATTCAATCTTCCTCCAGACAAGTAAAAAAATCTGGAGTAAAAGTAGAGCCAAAGCTGTCTCAGCCCGAGGAGCCTCTGGAGGGTTGGGCACCCTTTGGAATGATAGTAAGTTTTTGTTAGTTTCTGAAACTTCTAACACTCACTGGCTGCTACTAAAAATGCAGCATTTAGTCACCAAGGAATTTTTTTGTATCTTCAATGTCTATGTGCCGGTCAATGCTGCTGAAAAGAAAGCCTGTTGGGACGCTATAAGAAACCAAGCAGATCTTGGGAATCTAGAAAATACCATCATTGCAGGGGACCTCAATCTCACTCTGCACTCCTCAGAAAAGCGAGGAGGTTGCATTGTGCGAGATCCGGCAAGGGAATGGGCAGAGGATCTTATCCAAGACTGGGACTTGCTGGATATCAAACACTCTTCTAGTAAGTTTACCTGGTCGAATAAAAGAGTTGGCCCTGGTCATATTGCAGCTAGACTGGATAGATTTTTAATCCAAAGTTCCTTTCTTCTGCTTGGATTAGATGCCAGTATGCAAATTCTTCCTTGTAGCATTTCTGATCACAATCCCATCAAGCTGGATCTCCGGACTCTCCCTGATCTTGGACCCATCCCCTTCAGATTCAGCCCCCTTTGGGTCAAGGAACCCAACTTTTTGCAGATCGTCAAGGAAAGTTGGTCTCAGCCAGTCAATGGATCACCCTTCTACGTGTGGGAGGAAAAGCTCAGAAGAACGAAAGCTGCCCTAAAGAGCTGGGCTAAAACTCTTCCTAATACAGCAACTGAAAGGAAAAATCTCCAAAATCAACTTGAAGCCCACCATCTGCTCTCAGAAGAGGCATACGTAACCAGAGAAATTATTGATAAAGAGGTTCAGCTTCAACAGAGCTTCCATAAAGCCTGCCTGGCTGAAGAATAATTTTGGAGGATTAAATCTCGCTACCTTTGGCTCCAAGCGGGAGACAGAAATTCCTCTTTCTTTCACAAGCAATCTCAAGCCAGAAAATGCTTCAATTCCATCACTGAGATCGAGGAAGAAAACTCCATACACAAGGACTTTGCTAGCATCAAAAGAGCAGCTTTCCTGCATTTTCAGAATTTGTACAGTGAGGAAGTAAATCTGGTTCACAACAATGACCTGTCTCTTCAATCACTGCTGAGATGATCCTCCTGCTGGAAGCTAAAGTCACTAAGGCTGAGGTCAAGAATTCTCTCTTTGCCATGGACCCAGACAAAGCCCCTGGTCCTAATGGGTTCTCCGCCAGATTCATTCAATCCTGCTGGCACATTGTGGAAAATGATCTATATAAAATGGTTCAAAAATCCCAGGATTGTCAGAAAATAGGAGGTAGTACAAACTCTGCGTTCCTTGCACTCATCCCCAAGGAGAAAGGCGCTAGATCCTTCAGCAGATTTCGCCCCATCTCTCTTTGCAACACTGGTTATAAGTTAATCACCAAATTTATAACTAACAGGTTGAAATACCTTCTCCCCACTATAATCCCAGAAAATCAAGGTGGTTTTATTCATGGTCGACAGCTTGTGGACAATTTCACATTAGTTCAAGAGGCAATTCTCTCAAGCCAGCAGCGCAAGGAAAAAGGTATGGTTATCAAACTGGACTTAGCTAATGCCTTTGACCGTGTTAGGCATAGTTTTCTCTTGAATGTTCTGAAAAAAATTGGATTTGGTGAGAAATTTATAAACTGGATTCAAGCCTGCATTTCGAAGCCATGGATTGCTCCCCTTGTAAATGGAAGAGCAGCTGGTTTTTTCAAAGCTTCAAGAGGATTAAGGCAGGGTTTTCCTTTCTCCCCCCTATTGTTTGTCCTCCAAGCCTCTGTTCTAAGCTTTCATCTAAACAAAAAAATGCAAGAGCAGAAGATCTCAGGCCTTTGCATTGCTAGAGAAGTCAATAGTATCAATCATGCTCTATTCGCAAATGATACTTTACTTCTGGGGGCTGCTTCGACTCATTCGGCCATCAGATTCAAAGAAGCTATAGACGAGTACTGCTTAGCTTCGGGGAGCTGTCTCAACAAGGGGAAATTCCATATTTATAGTTGGAATACTTCGCCCAATTTGCTCAGCTCCATTGCAAGACGTTTTGGCTTCGCAACCTCTCCATATTGGTCTTCTTTCAAATACCTTGGGCTCCCTATCTTCCTCAAGTGAGATTTCAGTAGGGATTGGCTCCCCCAAGTGGAAAAATTCAAAATCAAACTTCAGGCTTGGGGATTCAACTGGCTTAATATTGCGGGCAAATCAGTCCTAATCAAATCTGTCCTATGCATTCTTCCCCTGTTTCAGTTTTCTGTTCTTCTGGCCCCTATTGGCATTATTAAGAGAATGGATCAACACATTCGGAATTTTTTTTGGAAGGGGGGCAAAAACAACGAGAAAAAATTCCCTCTGGTTAATTGGGAGATTGTCTCCAGACCTCCGCGGGAGGGGGGTTTAAATTTCAAAGACCTTTCCTTTCAGAATATTGCCATGGGAGCCAAGCTTCTTTGGAAAATTATCGCGCCCAAGCCAGGCTGGGCCCAGTTAGCTCTTTGGAAGAAATATTTCAAAGGTATGAGACTCAGATGCTTGGATGGTCCACTCCCACAAGGCGTTTCCCCCTTTGCAAGGCTCTGCGCCAAATCTGCTCCCCTTATCAATTCCAACGCTTATTAGATCCCTGGAAATGGCAAGAAAATCAATATCTGGACAGATCGCATTATGGATCGTGACCCAATTGGTGACTTCCCCTTTCTGAATGCGCTGCGATGTTGGTTGACCACTGCTGGGAAAACTACCCTGTGGGACATCTCCACTTGGGCTGGGACACGTTGGATAGGTTGGGATTTCTTGGATGTGCCCCAGGAGCTTCTCCAGGACTGTAACATACTCCGCTCCAAGTTGAATGGCATAGCTCCCACACATATGCGCAAAATAGACTCACGTGGCTGGGGTTTTCTGGCTGCAGGTTACACAGTAGCTCAGGGATACGCCATGCTCATGCTGAGACCGCACGTCCCCCCGGACCCTGCTCCCTGGGCGGCGATCTGGCGTCTCCATTCTCTGCCTAAAATTGACTTGTTTTGTTGGATCTTATGCCACAAAAAAATCCTTACTGATGATAAATTGCAGAAACGTGGATTTTATGGCCCGTCCAGGTGTTCTTTGTGCAGTGAGAGTGTGGAATGTGCCACGCATTTAAAGTTAAATTGTAAATTCGCTGAGCAGGTTTGGAGAGAGCTGATGGATGATTGGAACCCCAGTTTTGTTCTTCCCACTTCTATTACTGACCTCTTTGCAAATTGGCAAAGCACTTACCCCGGCCCACCCCCCAAAAACAAAGTGATCAAAATTGCTTGGTCTTCTCTCCCTAAAATCTGTTGCTAGCAGATCTGGCTAGAGCGAAATAGCAGAATCTTCAGAGATACTCAGCACGAAGTCAAGGTGGTCACGGCCAAGATCAAAGCCCAGCTAATCGAGAGCCTGGGAGAACAAAAAGATGCTTCAAATCTAAGCCAGATCGATTCTGTTTGGGGTGCCTCCCTAAATCTGCAATTTCACCAAGCCACCAGTAATATTTCCCCAACTGAAGAATGGAAAATTAGGGGGAAAAACAATGATGACTTTCAAGACTGGATCTCCATTCAAAAGGTGCACTCTCTCTTCTTCGATGGGGCATCAAAGGGAAATCCTGGAAGCGCTGGGGCAGGAGGAATTGTCAAAAATGCTGAAGGTTTATTGATCCACCGTTTTTCCTGGGGTCTGGGGATCAACTCCAGCATCCAAGCTGAGGCTTTAGCCCTCTTTCAAGGACTTAAGTTGCTCCTGAGCCTAGGGATCAAGGAGGATAATATTTTCGGGGAATCCCAAGTGGTTATAAAAACCATGGTGACAAATTCTTCTCCTCGAGATCTAAGATTGGCAAGATTGATAACTAGAATCAGAAGCTTGGGGAAATCATTTCATAACCTGAATTTCTTCCATGTGTTGAGGGACAACAACAAAGATGCAGATCTCGAAGCCAATAAAGCTGCCCTTCTCTCTATTGGGGCAATGACAAGAGACGGGGACGAAACATGGGACCCAATTCCATAATCTGTCAGCTGTTATGTTTTACTGCTTGCTTCTGAATCAGTTTGTTTGCATTTTCAAGCTTGGGGAAATCACAGAAATCGCTTACATAGCTGTAGACAATAAAAGTTGGAAGTTGTTCACAAGCGCCATTGCAATTTTGGCTATTGACACCTTTTGGGCACTGCCCCTTCTCAATGTAATCTGAAATCTGGCAATTAGGCCAACAGTTAATATAATCCATAACCGTTTCTGTGAAAAAAAACAATAACATGTTAATGGGAATACACTAGTATTATAGGGACCTAACATGTTCCTCTCCTTCAAAAAAGTGTTTTCCTCAATGCTTGAGTAGTTTTGAATGTTTCTGTATAAAATTTGCATCCTCCCATGTGGAGTCTTCAACAGGTAATTTCTTCCACTTAATGAGATAATTTTAAGTTAATCAATTCAGTAGCTGTCGGGTTCTTGTTTCCATGAATTATTTAGGTTCAAATACTATTTTTCCTTCTTCGTCAAGTTCTAGAAAAACTATTTGAACTGGGAGCTTGTCACCAATAACCTTCTTTAAGCATGAAACATGGAAAACTAGTTGTACTCGGAAAGATGTAGACAACTCCAATTTGTATGCCATAGTACCAATATTTTGCGACACCTTGTAAGGACCATAATACTTGGGTGATAATTTATTATCCTTCTTATCTTGCTTGAGGGACATTCGTTTGTATGGTTGTAGCAGTAAAAACACTCACACGCCTATATCAAAACTTATTTCACTACGGTGTTGATTTTCCTGTTGTTTCATTCGATTTTGCGCTAGAGTGAGGTTATCCTTTAAGAGTTGGAGAACTTTTTGCTGATGTACGATGTGATCTTCCACTGCTTGAACCTTATAATTTTCTCTTAAATATGATGTGATGGATGGTGGATGATATCCATAAAGTGCCATAAATGGGGTCATTTTTGCTGTAGTATGGAAGGAAGTGTTATACCACCATTTAGCTAGATATAACCACTTGACCCATTGTGTTTGTTTATCAGAGACAAAGCAACGAATATATCCTTCCAAACATTTGTTCACTATCTTAGTTTTCCAGTTAGATTAAGGATGATAAGATGAGCTATGAGCTAATTGAGTACCAAGACAATAAAAAAATTACATCCAAAAATTTCCAGTGAAAATGGGATCTCTGTCACTTACAATAATCTTTGGGTTTCCAAGTAGCTTTTGAATTGTTTCCATAAATGCAGTATAAAATGTACTAGCTTTAAAAGGATGAGATAATGCACAAAAGTGTGCATGTTTGGTAAGTCTATCCACTACCACCACGATGACACTCTTTCCTTCAAACTTGGGTAAACATGTGATAGAACCCATTGAGACCTCCTCTCAACGCTGACTTGGAATGGATAAATGTTGTAACAAACCTGGGTCATAATTGTCTCAACTTTATTTTGTTGGCAAACCAAACATTCTTCCATGAACTTTGGAATATCAGATTTAAAGTTATCCTAAAAAATTCCTTCTTGACCCTGTGGCAAGTTTTTAAAAATCTTGAGTCCCCTCCTAAGGGGGAGGTGTGCAATTCCAAAAGAATATTTTTCTTAAGTTGGGAATTATTACAAAGATATAAGTGATCTTTGTACCGTAATGAATAATTTTTCCAGTTAAATGTATCATATGTACTAGGATCTTTCTGCAACGTTTGAATGAGTGTCCACACCTCTTTGTCATTCTTCCATTCATCCCTTGCTTCGATTATCCACTCAGGTTGGATAATATAAATTACTCAAAGTGATGCTTCCAAATCCTCATCCTTTATTCAGAGTGCATTTGCAACAACATTTTACTTTTATTTTTTGTATATGATTTCACTGTCATAACCGAACATCTTTGTGACCCATTTTTGTTGCTCTTTAGAAGATAATATTTGTTCCAAAAAATATTTAAGACTATCATGATATGTCTTTAACTTGAAGTTTCTTCCCATTGGGTAAGGTATCCATTGCTTTAGTGCATGTAGTATTTCCAACATTTCCTTCTCATAAATAGGTTTGTGTAAATACTTTCCTTTGATTGGACAACTTTCAAAAGCAAAGGGTCTTCCTTCTTGCATTAAAACAACGCCAATTCCATTTCCTGAGGCATCACATTCCACAATAAAGGTTTTTGTGAATTCAGGCATAGCTAAGAATGGTGCTTGGCACATTGCCTCTTTAAGGTGTTCAAAGGCCTTAGTTTCTTATTAAGTCCAAGAAAATGCATCTTTCTTCAGTAACGTTGTTAGAGGTGCTGTGATTCTCATATAATTCTTAACAAACTTGCGATAATACCTTGTAAACCCAAGAAATCTTCAAAGATGCTTTATGGTTGTAGGGATTTTCCATTCCTTAATGGATTTAATTTTGTTAGGGTCTACCTTAATACCCTCATGAGATACAATATGACCTAATTTCTAAATATTCCACAGCCTGTACTGCAAAAAAACATTTAGAGGTTTTTGCATATAGTTGTTTCTCTTCCAATAGTTTGAGCACCTTGTCAACATGTTGAAAATGATCCTTCCAAGACTTGTTGTAGATTAGTATATCCTCAAAATATACTAACACAAAATTTCCAAGGAAGGGTTTGAAATGGAATTAATCAAACCTTGAAATGTTGAAGGTGCATTAGTAAGGCCAAAAGGCATGACCAAAAATTCATAATGACCCTCGTGAGTTCTGAATGTTGTTTTCAGAATGTCTTCAGTCTTCATTCTAGTTTGATGATATCCTGAACGAATATCCAACTTGGTGAATTAAATTTCTCCATGTAATTCATTAAAAGATTAATCAATGACATGAATGGGAAATTTATATTTAATAGTGATCTTGTTGATCTCCTTATAATCTAGACACATACATCATGATCCATCCTTCTTGTGCACCAATACTACTGGAGTAGAGAAAGAACTTTGACTAGGTTGAATTATAACAGCCTCTAGCATTTCTGCAACCATACGTTCAATTTCACTCTTTTTGGCATAGGGATATTTTTAAGGTCTAATGTTTGGAGGAACACTTCCTAGAATAAAATGAATAGCTTGATCATGATCATGAATAGGTGGGAGGCCTTTGGGAGTCTCAAATATCTTGGAATGTTTGTCTAAGACTTTATGAAGATCTGGATAAATAAATGATTTTGATGTTTGAACCTCTAGTGAGAATAATTATGTGATGAAACCCCATTGTTCTTTCTTCAGAAGTATTGTCATGCCATTAGAGCTAATTATTCAAATTCCTTTCCTTCCAAAAAAAAATCAAGAAAATTTCTTGAAAATTAAAAGCTACCGTCCCCAAATATTGTAACCACTGTACTCCTATCACAACATCAACAACACCCATTGGAATGGAAGGCATTGGACTATTCAATACATATTCCCCCATGGTTAGCTTGATATTATGGCACTTTCTAGAGAAATTTACAGCTCCTCCATTTGCAACCATAACTTGACATTTGATTGTTGGATATAAGAAGAAATTCAATTCCTTAGCTATCTTACAATGAATAAAATTATGAGTACTATGTGAATGAATCAACACTATTACCTTTTTCTTCTTGATATATCCTTTTATATTGATAGTTTGAGGCATGGTAATTCCTGCCAATGCATTGCAAGATATGGTCGGATTCATTTCTTCTTTCTCAGGGGTTGGTTCCTAGTGTATATCCTCCTCTTTTGATGTTTCTTTTTCCCTTTCTTCCTCCTCTTCACAATCTATGTATAATAATTTATTCTTAGCATACTTATGACATTTAATGTATTGTCTATCACAACTGTAACAAATCCCTTTGGCTCTTTTTTCCTCCAATTTTCGTGGCGTCAACCTTGTAGGTTGTGGAAGACTAGGGGCAACAACACTTCCATCTTAATAGTTGTGAGTGGTAGACTTCCTTGTTGCCATAATTTTGCTTTCAACTTTTATTGCCACCTTGAGTGGATTCTCCAATGAATAAGGTTCCCAAATGTGAACCTCATATTGGATGTTATCCTTCAATGTCCTTATGAAGACATCAATCCTATTCTCCTCTGGAATACTATTTACCCCGATATTCAATTTTTGGAAGTCCTCAATGTGCTTCGCCATTGAACCCTTTTGTTTGAGATTTATTAATTGGTTAAATAAGGTGTTGCTCTTTGTATCCTCATAATGTGCAATCATTTCCTTCATAAAATTTACCAAGTGACAAGTGGTTTACGAGAAGAAAGCCATTGATACCATACAAATTAATTGGGTTCTAAATATAAAGTTGCAATGTGTGCATTTTGTATGTGTTGCAAATTATGGAGATCAAAATATTGCTCCATCTGTAGTATCCATGTAACCGGATCCTTGCCATCAAAATTCCTCGTATAAATATTTGGAACATGGTGGTTCTTAAACCCAATGTTGGATTCTATATAATCATATTTCATGTTCTTTTTGTCCTCATCTTGATTTTCATGGAGTACCTTGTCACCACTTGGAAGCCTTTCTTGCAGCAACTTTGTCAAACCTTCCATGTCTACTTTTAAGCCATCCATATTGGCTTCCATGTCTAATTTTAAACCTTCCATGTATATTTTTAAACCATCCATGTCCCCTTTTAAGCCATCCATGTACCCATTTAGTTAATCTTTGGTTTCTCTTTGTGAGAGCGAAATTTGTTGCACTTGGTCCTGCAATTTTGATATATCATGTTGTAATTCTTCCTCTTCATGCATCATAGTAGAGCTTTATGAGGGATTAATGGGCATAGAGTTATTTTGTTTTGGAGGAATTTTATAACCCAATATTGATATCTATGCTTCAATATACCCTTGGAATAACTTCAAATTACTTTTTCAAACAAAAGTTATGCAATTAAATAAAAAAATACACCTTTCTCTTGCTTTTATGAGCTTGATCCTGAAATGGTTGTAAGTTTGTAATTTTAGATCTCTAAGATCTGAAAATTCGTCTTGTGGTAGCTCTCTGAGTCTTCTTTCCAACTCCACAAGTTAGACCAAAATTGGATTCTTCAAGATATAATGTTATGCTCAATCTCCTACGATGTGTTGATTATGGACGGGTTCAGTAGAGCGAAATTGTATGGAATGCTATGTGTCATTGTTTCGAGCTTCAGTTATGAAAATGATACAAAAAAAAATACAGTTCGTGCAGTTTCAGTCAATTTTTACGAAATTCAAATTCAATGCTCGGAGATAAAGTTATGACGATTTCCCCCCGGTCACCTGTTTGAGACTGAATTATAGAGTCTGCAAAAACCCTAACTTCCTCAGATCATATCTCTGAAAATATAGCGAACCAAGATCTGAAATTCATACACAAAGTTCATTAAGATTTCAAATCTACGTGATCACAATTTCAACATCTGAAGCTTCATAGAAAAAAAATTATAGAGAAAATTCCATTATGACCTCTTTGAATAAGTGAAACCCTGGAATCCAAAGCTTTGATACCAAATGTTATGCAACCAGCTCAACAAACAGAAGAAAATATAGATCAACAACTTAAAATTTATCTTCTTCGACTCCTTTACATTACATAAATGAAAAATTCTTGGATGAAACAAATGATAATACCTCCTTGGTATATATAAGAGTCTAAGGGGTCACAATATAACCGGAGCCTACATAACAATAATACTGTAAGGGAACAACAATAAAAATAGTGGGGTTTTATAGGGCACATCAATAACAAAATGGGGGATGCATGGGAACAACAATAACAATATGGGTATATAATAATAATAACAATAAGGGGAATACACTAGTATTATAGGGACCTAACACTGAAAATCATAGTTTTTTTTTTTTTTTGGTTAAATTAAAAAGACCTTTGAACTCTTGCAAAGGTTCCCTATTTGGACATTGTAATATATATTTATATGTTGAATAGAGTGACATTGCTTGTGCCTCATACTCTTGCAAATTTCTTAATGGTTAGGCATTATTATTGCCTCCCCACAACCTTGGTTGCTTGTGAGGATGAATTGTTGTATCTTGTGAATTGTATGGCTTAATTGACATCTTATTGGTTTCTAATGTTCATGTTGGCTTACCATACACACTACTAATGTGTTGGATGTAGCTTCGGAAATACAAAGGCTATCTTTGATCTTGAAATAAAACTTGGGTTATTGTGTGAATAGTATAGGTGAGCTATTCTTCATTCCCTTTTCATGTCTTTTCCTTGAAGTATGTCTAACATTTTGATGTGACATGAGTTCTCTCTTTGTGCCATGAGATTTGGTGCCAATTGTCAATTGGTTGAATATTCTCCTTTCTCATTGCACCTTCCTTTTGCTTCATGTCAAATTGTTCCCTTTAAATGCATGTTCCTAGTTAGGAAAGGATAGAAAATTGGATAGATTAGATAGGACTATATTAAATTACATATTGCATCTACATACTAGTTACATCTCATTGACTGCATAAGAAATTAGTGGAAAACTAAGCTTTATCCTTTAAACATTAGAGAAACTATGACAATCATGCCATATATGAAGGGTTTTCGATTTCAATGAAGAAAGGCCTAATTGAGCACTTTCACAAGGTGGACCTATCTAGTTGACATATAACACTTTCTTGCATCAATAGGGCTCTAAGAGCTAGAACCATTTTGAAAGCATGTTATGGTTCTACCTTGGGTGGTTGGGAGCACAATTTTTTCTCCCCTCCACATGGGTTTCAATTCCTACAAAGGAACATGTTGCCCATTTTGATATGGCTACAATGGTAGACGACCCCTCGATAGAGTTTCACACCCCTGGTGTGCCTCAAGATGCCTCAACGCTTACTAAGTTGTATGTTTTCCGTTACATGATAGCTTCTGGGTTATTGGGACTAACCTAGAGGTTATTATGGAATCTAATAAACTTTGAACCTAGGCCTCACACAGGTAATCCTAACAAGTTATAAATTCCTCTAGATGTAAAAAAATAACCATTTTTGTGTGTATCATCATTCTTTATCCAATGCATATGCCACCTCATTTTAGCTCCTCTTTCTCTATAGACATAAAATTCCCTGCGTTTCCAATAGTCTTGCCTAATTGGTAGAGGAGATGTCTCATACCACTCAGTGAGGTTCAAATCCCTGAGATAAGTTTTACCCACATGGTTTGTCTCACTCACGGAAGTAGGTTGTTTCATGCAGCAAGTCCAAGGGAAATTCCTAGGAGAATTCCACAATAGATTGCCTTCCCACACACAATTTAATAGTTGATTGGATCATTTTATAGTGTTGTAAGTCAACTATAATACATTGTATTAAAAAATTAGAATGGTATGTTTTCCACATGGTGCTAACAAGAATCATCTTGTTTTAAACTAATCCAAAATTGATTTTCTAATGCACTTTTCTTTCTCTTTTTGTCTTACAAAATTACATTACTAGCTCCTCTCAAGCTTAGCATACATGTGAGTCAATTTATCTTCCATTCACCTTCCTATCTCTAGAAACCATCTACCTGAAATTCAAAGAAAATTTATAGTTGATGGGAGGGAAGCTTCTCACCATAAGATCCATGATTCCTCTCTTGTTGGTCTTGACACAAAATCTAAATGCATGTGATGGCTTGCACACACTTATTATCTCTCTTTTGGAATCTCGGCCTCATAGTAGTCTACAACTATACCAAAACCCCTAAAATATATTAAGAGTTCCTAACATTGATGAAATTTATTTTCAACATTACTATATAGTGATGAAGACAACATGGATTTGAAGATGTTGAAAGAATAAATATATCATCAACTATATATCCAATTAGGGCTATGTTCATAATATCCATACACCTTATATATTTCAACTCACTTATTTTTATTGCGTGAATTAACCCTTTAGTGTGATTGTGTTTCGAATATACTTCTCATGTCTGGGAACAAAAGGTATAATATCTATAGCTCTTCCTACAAATACACAACCCTCAACATATTCATGTTGATAAATTGGAACATCTTCTTTTTTAATTTTAGCTTTCCTATTTTCATTCTTTGTTTGGTATCATTAGCTTCAACGATGTTATTATCTACCAATATATAGGTAGTCTCGCTTAAATCATCTGGTAAATTCATAACTTGGAATCTTTCCCATCACAATTGACCTTTCGTCAAGCCAATTATTCTTATCACCTCATTGGGTGACTTAGGCCCATTTTTCCATCTAATTTCCTTATTTTTTGAATTATACTTGCTTTCTCATTTCACTTGATGCCTTGACACCCTTCACATCTTATTTGTATTTTTCCAAATCCTTCATGGCTTAGCATATTTCCTATTCCAATATAATTTACATGAAAAATCATACTTGTTATTTCAATTAGTCAATTGGATCCTCTTGCCCTGTTTGGCTTTCCACCAATTCCACATTACCTTTTATAATTTATTTCTTAAGTTAGCAAGCTTTCACCTATTTGACGCATTCTTGAAATTCCTTATAAGCTTTTTACAATGTCTATTTGGCACTCTGTTTTTGGATTAGATTCTTTAGAACCACCTCTCTATTACTATGCTACATTTTGATATACCTACTGAACGCTACCACCTTATGCCCATGATTTCACTAATATTTGCTTGTATTTAGAATATCACACCATTATTGACCCATAATGTCATCGTCTTGACTTGATATTTGAACATGTTATACTCGCTTTATTGCAACTCTTGTCCAATACTTTTTTGTTGTGTCAACAGCTTGATCACTTACAATTATTTTGTTGGAGCACAATATGCATGTTGTTTTCTTACTTTCCATTTCATTTAGTTAACACTATGCCCACCTTTTCAATATCCTAATATCCTACTAGCATTATCCACTGACCAATTACCCACATTTCACCTTAACATCGTGATTTGCCACTCCATGTTAGTTCCAATTTCATATGTAATTATACAACATGATGAGGACTTCCAATAAAACATTCAACGCAAAAATAAGGCCAAAGGATTAATACAATTATACTAAAGGGAAATGGGAATGTGATGGCCAAGACTTTTTCACGTGGTCTAATAGTTATGGACCATTAGTAATCAGAGAGATCACCAACTCAAACCTCCTGTAGGGGAAGCATAGCTCAAACTCCATTATAGGAAACCAATATTTTTGTTCATCATTGATAGCTAAATAACCATCTTCCCCTCTTTTGTCAAAAATTGTACATCTATCATTTTCCTACTTTCCATTTATCCAGTAAATTTTGTGCTCACCCTTTCAATCTTACATTAGTGTCATCCGCTAATTATTTTCCCACATTTTACCTCACCATTATGATTTGGCATCCCACCTAAATTACACTTGCACATGTACTTATACAAGACCATGTAGATAGATAAACGACCAAAAAAAACATTCAATATGCATATGATGTCAAAGGATGAGGAAATGCTATTAAAAGTGCAATGGGAATATAATGATTATAACTTATGTACTTTGTTTAATAATCTTGCACCATTAAGAATAGGAGAGATGATAAAATCAAAACGCTCATAGGATGAGAATAACTCACACCTTGTGTGAAACAACACATAATATTCATCATCATTCCCTTAATGAGAATGACTCACTTTATTCCTTCATTACAACCCTCTTCCATAGGATCACCACCTAAGTGGAAAAATGTAGTAAAGGAACAAGGGTTAAGTCACATCAACTAACAATGGCTCTACACAAAAGCACAATCCAATTTCACTTTCCCAACTTCTCGATACCCATAAGAATAATTATATATGAAAACACAATAAGTAAACATTTCCCCCTTACTTTAAAGGCATGTCGACGAGGGTCATAATAAACATGTTGGGGCCCATATAGAGGTCTCTAAGGAAATGGTCAATTAGCCATCCAAATTTTGGGTTATAATACTAAACTTGCCATAGCCAAAACATGGATTCAGGGATATGTAACAATATTTAAAACCAACACTAGTTGATAGAAATTCATGTGATAAGCATGAGCATAAAACTTGTCCATATACTCATGCTCCTATCCATGTTACATACACACCCAACGATTTATTTAAATTGTCCATTCACTTTTACTTTATGTGAAACACACAAACATGTAATTTTCAACCATAAACATGTCAAACAAAACATACATTTTTATCGAAACATTTCAAGTAAAATTAAAGTACCTAGTTCCTAATCAAGATGACAATATAGATAAAACACAATCCATTAAGATGAAAATTGAGCAACAAATTTAAGCATGATAGAGCCATAAGAAATTCCTTTTCGCAAATCACATGGAATTCAGCCATGTCATTGATCACATGTGATACAAGGGATTGTGCGCAAGCTCTCTGGATATATGTGTACAATACAAGCATTTAAAGGGATTGATGCATAACATCAGCAATAGAACACAGTTTTAACACTTAATTTGTAGCATAAATTTTGGAGAGGTTATTAGGTGGAAAAGGAAGTACATGCAGTCCAACTAAGAACACGAAGGAACCAATGACGACGAGGAATTCGTAATCAGAAATCTTGGGAGACGATTATGTTTGTACATTGCATTAATAAAAAATAAATCATTGCAAAATAAAATGATAGCTAATGAAATGAAAAAAAAAGAGGCAAAATATTTTTAAAAAATAAATATTTTTTATTTTTAATATTAACTTTAGGTATTGCTTTTTAATTTTAAGTCAAATAGAAAATTAATGGGTGGTCAAAGGACTTACCCAATGCCTAATATATAAATAATAATATATTTAAACATTTATTATCAATTATTAAGAAAAATATTGGTAAAAGTTTTAACTAAAATTATTATATTAATTTATTAATAATAAATAAATTAGATATATATGGATGGAGATTTTTTGAGCATCTAATCTAATTAATAGATGAAATGACTATTTTATTGGCACATTTTCTAGTTAATTTCGAACAAAATTTGATAAACATTTTTAAGAATCATAAGTTTAAGTTGTTTAATATGCAAATTACTCACACTTTTTCTGGTCAATTTTGAAGAAAATTTGATAGAGATGTTTAAGAATCATAAGTTTAAGTTGTTTAATATGCAAAGTTCCAATGCCTCCTAAGTGTTTTAGGGTGTTAAATCCATTCATGAATTCAAAAGTGCATTTTAAACAATACAAAATCACAATCTTGATCAAAATTGTATTATGTTCCAGCTAAAAGAACCATTTCTTTTATTCATTAGATTACACATTTTTGGAGAGATACAACTATTTTCTTTTATTAAAGTTAAATAAAGTTTTTTAGTAAAGTTAATTAAATTAAGATAAATTTTAGTAAGAAATAAAAATATAATAAATTTCTTATAGCTATGTTGAGCAATTGGTGATAAATTGCATTGTTAATGCACTCCTTGTAATGTTGTTGGTTTAAACCTCTCTTAACTTGTGTGTCATGCTTGGAGGGTGTGTAACACACTTAGGGATTATAGTGGTAACAGTCAAAATCGACATAATTTCTCATGAGTACGAGCACCACCTAGTTACCAATACAAATAATTATATCTGTGTGTACTAATTTATATGAAGGAACAATATAATCATTGTTTACTTAGGGATCTCGACATTTTTTCTAATAACATAACAAAAACCTATGCTTTACTGCAAGACTAAACCATTTATTATTTAATGACTAATAGTTTTGGGTGATTTGAAGATTGGAATTGGAAAAATGGTATTGATAACAATAATTGTTGATAATCTCTTAGCTTTAGTGTTACAATGGGTGAAAAAGAAGCACTCAAATTCACTAGTATCAAGTTGTTTAGTGTTTTAGAAAAATAATCAAGTTGCAAATAGATTTGTTAATATTCAAGCCAAGGGGGTGTCATTAGCATAATTAATAACAATCATAATAAAATGAATCCATAAACATTTCAACATGATGACCAAGTCACATAATAGGGAATTAAGGCATCGTATGGCTCAGTGCATGGCTACTTCATCGTATAGTGGGGGGTTATCATAGAATAAACCAAGACAAAACCAACCAGAGTTTGCAGAGGCCAAACCACCTCAACCCTCAACCACAATGATTCCACCTCTACGGTCTAGAAATTATTAACATCAACTAGATCGATCTCTACCCAAGTTGTCTAAGGCTCCAGGAACCGGTGAATCAACCCATAGCCTTCCAAAGCTCTAGAGCGTTTGTTCCAACCACAACTCTAGGGACTAGTAACTCAACCCACTAAGGGCTCCAGAGCATATGTCCCAACCTACAACTCCAAGAATTAGTAACTCAATCCAAGTCGTTCCAAGGATTCCAGAGTGTTTGTTCCAACCCACAACCATAGGGAACTTAAGCACCAATCATAAAATAAGTGGAAAACCCATTACACCAAAGTTATCCAGGAAATGGCAAGGCAAGGCTGAAACCATTGTTAATCCAAGAAAATACCCATGCCAATGACAACACATAACCAGATATTCACATGCATATACCATGCATCCAAAAATCAGTAAGGAAATCACACATGAAACCTATTACCTACAAAGCATCCCTGTTGCAGTTGTTGATCCAAATATCTCCTTGTGCTCCCTTTCTTTCCTTTACTTTCTTTCTCCAATCCAAGTGAATACTAGAGTGTTCCAAGAAGGCTCAAAGTGTGCAAGAGTATGAGAGAATGAAAGAATGAATGAGAGAACCAAAACTGAACTAACAAAATCTAAACCAACAAAATTTGTGAACTGATCCTTTGAAACCTTTTTATCATTGAGGCCTCTACTTTCTTCATTTTCCTTAATTTTTCCTCTAGTTTCCCTTGCATGCAAATTCGTGTCTCTTCACCTTCCTTTTGTCCTATTTTCCTTTATTTTCATAATTAAATGCTAATTATTGCCTATTTTCCTTTGCCAATGCCTTTTCCTTTGGAATACATGTCCCATGACCTCGATCTTATTTTATTTACATAGAAAATCAACCATGTGTTGTTACAAAACCCTCCCCTTGGGGGAATACCATCCTCGGTGTTTAATGATGCTTATAACCAGCAAAACATGTTTCCCATGGAGCTTCATAACACAACTCGATGCAACATTTACATCATATCAAATTGCCGAACCCATGAACATCATATTCCTTATTGGAGCTTTATAACACAACTCGTTGTAGTATTTACAACACGCTTCTTATTGGAGTTGTATAACATAGCTCATTGCATTATATACAATACACATATGAATAATTATAAACCAAAACACATAAATCAAACTCCTATGCTCAAGCAACAAATAAAGAAGGATACATAGTCTGCATCTGATCAAACATCTCCCATGTAGCTTCATCGGGCCCAAAGTGTTTCCAATGCACTTTAACTTGCTTTATTGCTTGATTCTGGAGCATGAGTTGTTTCTGTTGCAAAATGCATAGTGGATCTAGCTGGAATTCTCCCTCTGGTTCCACCTGCAATACAGACCAATCAATCACATAATCAACATCCTAGACATACTTCTTAAGCAATGAAACATGAAAAACACCATGAAATTTCACTGTTGGTGGCAGTGCAAGTCAGTAGGCCACTGGTCTAATCCTCTTAAGGATATCAAGAGGCCCACAATACCGAGGTGCCAACTTGGCACATGATCCAATCCTCAAGGAGCTCATATTGGGTTTGATGTGCAAGTACACATTCTCCCCAACCTGAAACTCCCTAAATGCTCTATGTTGATATGCATAAATCTTATGTTTGTCCTATTTTTCCTTTGAATTCCTACTAATAACCTACATTTTCTGTTCCATTTAAGCTAACATATCCAGTCCAATCAATACCCTATTCACTGGATCACTCTAGCTGATAGGAATTTTTCAACTTCGCCAGTAGATAGCCTCAAATGGACTCATCCTCAAGGATTCATGGTACCCATTATTATATGTAAACTCCACCAGTTGAAAATACACCTCACACTTCCTCTGATGATGCATGACATAAATCCTCAACATATCCTCAAGAATCTTGTTCACCCTCTTTGTTTGTCCATCTATCTGTGGATGATAAGTCGTATTGAAAACCAACTCTGTATCCAAACCTGCAAACAAGGAAGATCGTCAAATCTAGGTGCAGATAAATGATGGATATTAAAGCGCATATGAAGCGATTTCACAAATCGCAAATTTTAAAGTTTATCGTTAAAGCGATCGCATGGTATGTTAAGTGATTTGCGATGCAATGAGGCGAGGGGCACATGTCAGCATAACGCACCAGCATGATTTCGCAAATCGAAGAGTTTACGGTTTAGCTGTTATTAGTGTAAAGTTAAATTTGCGAGCGATCGATTTGCGATTGCTTCCTATTGGTCAACTGGTTGTGGGGCCCAAGAAGCACGATTTCATGTGTAATGCATGTTAAAATGTAGTTTTGTGCTGCATTAAGATTTATACAAGGAAGAAAGCATGACATGAAGAAAGCACATGTGATGATAAGGTGGAAGCGTGGAAGCTTAGTGGGATGACTTGGCACTGGATTTTGAATCATTTTAAAAACGTGTCATTTTTCCTTGTTGTAATTGCAAGCACAAAATTAGAGAAGAGAACTTAGTGAACACTCAACCTGAGGCCTCTGTGTATGATACAGGTAAACAAAAACCTAATCCTCTAGCAAGCGGTCTTAGGTTTCGTGGAAAGCATTGCAACTAGAGTTCAACCATTGTATCCGTGAGTGGTTTAGCTCTCGAAAAATGGGGAAAGGAGGAAAGGTAAATAGGTCAGAGCCTACTAACACAAGATTTATGGACGCACAGGAAAAATCACAATTCAAATCCGTAGGTTGGTATAAATTCCTCCAAAATTTTTATGGGGAGAATGTGGCACTGGCTTAAGCTTTTGCTGAGTCTTTCGATGGAGAAAGGGTCAGGTTAGGCAACAAAACATTCAAGATTTCTAAGACTATTATAGCCCGTGCCACCCAGACTTCTGCAACTGATGAATGTTGGTTTAAAAGTAAAGTGCACCTGAAGAAGTAAGTTGATACCTTAAGCCCAAATATGCTCATATGAAATGGAATTCAATTGCTCATATTTCTTGTTTTAGAGCCGAGTGGCAGCCTATTATTACTTCAATTCAGAAATACATCACATTCGAAGGGATATTTTCTTCTATTCATCATTATTAGTTGATATTCCTGGCCCACATTTGAAGAGAAAAACCTATGAAACTACCCTATTTCCTATATAAATCTCTGCTTAAAATGTCCCTCAAGCTACAGAAAAGTCCAAACTACCCCTTGCATAATTTGTATCACAGAGGGCTAATTAAAATTTTAGTTGTCTATCATCTCAGAAAGAAGAAAATTTACTTGGGATAGATTTTTAAGAGAGGAAGGGTTTAGTAGTATTAATTCTAGAAGAAAGGTAGGGAGGCCAAAGAAGAAAGATATCCATGAGAAAACCAGTGCTGCCCCTATTTCACATAGTTATCCATCTTCTCCTAAGAAGCCTATGTCAAAGAATAAAAAACAAATTGCCTCTTCTTCATGAAGCCAGCCTAAGAATAAACTTTTCATGGTAAAAGAACCAGTGGAAGTCAACCCTGGTCTTCTTGCACCTAAACTTGTTTTCTCACCAGTGGAAGTCAACCTTGGTATGAAAAGTTCAAGCCAGATTCCCGAGTCATCTCATCAAGTGCAGCCAAATAGTGGCACATCTCTCACTGAGTCCACCCTCTCACAAATTTTGTTTTCCCTCAAGAAAGGCAAACAGAAAATGACAGAGCCTACCATAGAAGCAGAACCTACCTTGGCTAAATTAGTATACTCTATGTTTTCTTCAATCAAGAAGAGGAAGAAAAAGGAGATACATTCCTATTCCTCATTTGAAGACATAAGTGATCTTGATTACACAGAGTCAGAAGATGAAGAGGCAGAGTCTAGTAAATTTATACATGGAGGAAAGAGGCCCAAATTCATTCCTAATACCTATGTCAAAAGACCTCATACTAGACCAAGAAACAAACTCAGGTAAAACAACAAGCTAATTTCCAATCCTAAACTCAGGGATGAAATTATCAACATTGAAGAAAGCCCAGAAGAAAAATTTGAAAAGAAGAAGAAAGCTCAGTTAAAGAGGCAAGCACAGAAAATGAGGTCTGATAAAAGGGTGACTAAAGCAGAAGCCATAAGAATCTTTGCTTCTATTCTGGACCTTTGATGAAAGAAAAACAAGGCTGACTTGGAGGAAACTTTTGGGTAAATGTTCCATGTTTTCCGGTTATTGCTACCTTTTCTGCGAAAGTAGTAATTACTTTGAAATATCTGCATGTGATGGAAATGGGTTAATTTTGTTTTGAATCATGATGGTGACATTAAACAGATAAAGTGGAGAGGTTATTCAGTTGCAATGGATGCTGCCAGGTGTCTTATATCTAGCTTTATCCGAAATATCATGTTTCTATTTTGCACATTTAAAAGGATACATCCACATGTCATTCCCACTGTTTTTGTACTTTTTGCTGAAGATTGGTTGCACTAAAACAAAAGAGTGGTCTTCGAATAAGTTGCCACTTCACACAACCATTTCGGAGTGGCAACCTTCATGATGCCTTCATGATGTTTATCTTATTTTTAATGTAGCACTTTGTAATTAAGATTAAGGGATAAGCCTCACCTCTTGCACGAGGTTGTAATAAATTTTGAAATAGATTTACCTTTTTCTGTGGAAGATGATAGTATCATATTTTGTATATATATGCCAAACTGATATGAAGTCAGGGTTGGTTGGTGGTTTTTGAATTTTGACTTATATGAACTGTAATTTTTTGTGTGAATGAAAGGAATGATACTACTGAGGACTTATTACCAATTTGCTGTGTGTATTGTCTACTTTATTTGTGTTTCCATATCTCCTTTCTTCCAGTTCCAGTTTGTAAATCATCATACTAATATGTGTTTTTGTTAGTCTCTTAAGCATGTTTTGTGTTTTATCAGTTCTTGTTAGTCTCACACAGTGAGAATTCCTGATAAAATATATGTTATAACAGTGGAAGTGCATCACTCGTGATAGTTATTCTTCATGATATTTCAGTGAGAATCTTGTCAGACTAGAAATAGATTTCTCTCAATGGAATATCGTTGAACTGCTACTTTTGTCAATTTCTACTAAATCAGTAGATTTATGTTTTACATACCTATTGATTCTCCTCTCATTTTTCAATTTCCTCTCATCATAGACTACAAACTGGCACCTTGCTATCACATCAAGTTACAATACCCTCTTTAGTATAGCTGTGGATTTGACTGAAATCTCTCTTCAGTGAATCAAAGTTTATACCAACTTCCAATCCAATAAAACCAAACATTAAAATTGCCTTAGAGTTTAAGATGTGTCTAGTCAGGCGCTTGCTGCAGTCCAAGTGCTGATTCCAGTGCCAACACCTTCCATCTCAATTATGGATGCCTAATGATCAACCTGCCTATTATCTGTTGCTACATAAATATGAGGAATACTCTGCCTAATTTCTCCAACTATTTGTGCCTCCCAAGCACTGTAAATATGAGGTCTACGACTTTGATGTCGTGGAAAATATCTCCTGCAATGATTTCCACAAAAGGTCCAATAGTACAAAGGCTCCTACCATCGCCTTTGTTCTGCTCCTCAGACTGAGACCCATGTCCTCTGTTATCTACATTTAACTTCTTGTACGACGCTACATTATCCTTGTCACTTGCATCTTGAGGTATTCCTTGCTTATTAACCCATTTTCCCATAGTATTATCATTACCTTTCCAATCACGCTTAGGAACAAAATTACGCTTAGAATACTCAAAATAATGCTTCAACTTCCCAATGACTTCCTCCATTGACCAAGGCTCATCATACTCAATCTGATCCTTAAATGCTAAAGGAAATCCACTGATGAACCTTTGAAAATTTGTGTTCTCATCCTTAAGATATGGAACATACCTCAACATCTCTAGAAAATTGGTTGTATACTCTCCATTTGTCATGGAACCCATCTTAAGCTCATAGAACTCCTTTGTCTTTCCATCATAATATCTCTTGGACAAGTACTTCTTTTTGAAGAGTCTTTTAAATGCATGCCAACTTAATTCTTTTGTCTTGATGCTTCTGACACATTTCATGTCTTCCCACCAGATATTTGCTTTTCCCTTGAGACTACAAATAACTATCCTGAATTTCATATTCTCTGTGTAATCATGAAATTCGAAGAAGTTATTCATCCCAAGTAGCCATGATTTTGCATCTTCCAGTTTCTTCATCTCTCCATCAAAAGTACGAGGCTTGGATTTCTTGAACTCATCTGGAAAGTATTGCTTCTCACTCCTCCTATAAGGATGTTGGTGGAAATGATGATGATTCCTATAAGAACCAGAGCTAGAATAAAATCCATAAGCACTACCTTTCCTGTAAAGTGTATCCAACCATCTGCCACCTCTAACTGTGTCATACTTTTCCAACCTGTATCGTGGTCGAGACTTGCTACCATAAGCCCCATTATTTTATTCCTCCTGTCCATGACTGATTTTTCGATGTCATTGTTTCTGAAAATCCGATAAGCTTTGAAAGATTACTACATTAACCTCAGCTTGATTTTCCTAAACTATCGCAAGTATTTCCTGTGACTGAATTATCTTGTTATTATTTTCCTTGTAACTTCTGATTTTTTCCTTCAGAATTCTTAGTGTATCTGTTATATCAGGAGAATACTCATCTCCTTGGTTCTTAGTTGATCTATAAGGAGAGTCACGTGAACTGTAATCCACCATTTTTCTCATCATCTTTGATCTTTTATCTCCTACAACATGTCATGTTTAATAAACCAAATATAGGCATAATAAAAATCATACTTAGTGTGAAGTTCAGGGGAGCCCATCTCGTTTGCACAAATCAATCTAGATTAACATGATATATATATATATATATATATATATATATATATATATATATATATATATATATATATATATATATATATATATATATATATATATATATATATATATATATATATATATATATATATATATATATATAATGACACCACCATATCAACATCTCAATATCAACATCACAATGACACAAGACTACAACAATGAGCATCATAATGCATGCACAAAAAACACATTGACAACTAACATGCATGCATAAAAATCACATCTAACCCATCTAGTCCAAGTGTTTTAACCTAGAAAATCTTATACCACCCTATAACCGCCTCCTCCCACGTTTACCCAAATTCACAAGCTCGCCAGGGTAAACATGAGACAAGTGTCACTATGACATGATCCGAGATCCAAGTTCCAGTTAAGGAAGTGGGGCCTACAAAATGAAAATATACTGACATCCCACAGAGACTACATATCAGTAAGGAGATGGAAAGCCACCCAGGTGATCAATCCCTAGTATTGAACCCTTTTTCTCTGAACTAGCTCCATAACCACACCCTTAACACTACATCCATGTGGTTGGAAGCCTATAACCACACTCATAGGATTGTCTCCATGCGGTTATGACCCAAATCCTCTAGTTTTGTGCATGCGGTTCCAGGATCTAAGCCACTTTTTTAGGCTAGCCTCAAGATCAATTCCTAGAACTAACTGTAACTCTCCATAATCATATAAAAGACGATAACAATGCTAACCATTCAAAATTAAGTAAGAGCTTGACCTAGACATGCTTAATCCATGATAGAAATTATGTCAAACATATGGAAAACATATAAGCTACTAATCATGAATGCATATATGATCATAAATCAATAGTATTCATCTGAGAATCACCAAGAAGGATCTAATCCCCCTCTAGCTAGTTGTAATAACATTTGTTAGTCCATACATTCATCGACCATTCAAATACTTATCAAAACATGTCAAGAACCATATATATAATACATCATATAACCAACATATAACCAGCATAGAAACCATATCAAATCAACCATGATGTCAACATGATAACCAATACAAGTGCTCATAAATCATAATAGGAAAATAAATCTTATTAACATATGAAAATGACAACCAAGTCAGGGACTTCCATGTACCATTCGACCATAGATTGGGTTGAACCAAATCTCTCTTTCAGCCAATCACCTTTGCACCATATTCCAAGCATGAATTCGGGATCTCATAGAATAAACCAAGAAAAAACCAACCAGGGCTTCCAGAGGCCAAACCACCTCAACCCTCAACCATAGTGATTCCACCTTTGCGGTCTGTAAATCACTAACATCAACTAAATCGGTCTCTACCCAAGTTGTTCAAGGCTCCAAGTACTAGTAAATCAATCCACAACCTTCCAGGGCTCCAGAGAATTAGTTACAACCATGGCTCCAGGGACTAGTAGCTCAACACACCAAGGGATCTAGAGTGTTTGTCCCAACCTACGACTCCAGGAACTAGGAAGTCAACCCAAGTTGTTCCAGGGCTTCGAGAGCATTTTTTCCAACCCACAACCACAGGGAACTTGAGCACCAATCATAAAAAAAGTGGAAAACCCACAACAACATGGCTATCTAGGAAATAATAAGGCAAGGTTGAAACCACTATCAATCTAGGAAAATATCCATGCCAATGACAACACATAACTAGAGAATCACATGCATATACCATGCATCCAAAAATCGGTAAGGAAATCACACACGAAAATTGTTACCTGCAAAGTATCCCCATTGTAGTTTTTGATCCAACTATCTCCTTGTGCTCCCTTTCTTTCCTTTTATTTCTTTCTCCAATCCAAGTGAATACTAAAATGCTCCAAGCATGCGCCAAGAATCCTCTAAGTGTGCAATAGTATGAGAGAATGAGAGAATTAATGAGAGAGCCAAAAATGAACTGACAAAAGCTAAACCAACAAAATTTTGAACTGTTTCTTTGAAGACTTTTTATCTTTGAGGCCTCTATTTTCTTCATTTTCCCTCTAATTTCCCTTAAATGAAAATTCAGGTCTCTTCACCTTCCTTTTCTCTTATTTTCCTTTATTTTCATAAGTAAATTTCAATTATTGTCTATTTTCCTCTACCAATTTCCATGACCATAAATAATCCACAAGTGATGCCCACTAAAGTGTTTTTCCCGAAATTAAGCTTGGAATAAGTTTCCCATGACCTTGGTCTTATTTTATTTACATAGAAAATAAACTAGGGGCTATATAAATATCACACCACTATTGACCCATAGTGTGATCATCTTGACTTGATATTTAAACATGTTATACTAGCCCTATTGTGAATCTCCTCTAACCCTTTTTTATATATATACCGCCTTTAAGTACCACCTTTTCAATACCGCCCCTCCTGCATATTCTTTTCAATACACATATATTGTTTTCTGTCGATATAGTCCGCCCCCCCTCATATAACATTCCATTCATAACTTCTGTACATTCTCAATACCGCCCCTCATTATATTCCATACCGCCCTCCCATTTCATAATACCGCTGTTTGTTTATATATATACTGCCTTTAAATACCGCCTTTTCAATACCGCCCCTCCTGCATATGCTTTTCAATACACATATATTGCTGTCTGTCGATACAGTCCGCCCCCCCTCATATAACATTCCATTCATAACTTTTGTACATTCTCAATACCGCCCCTCATTATATTCCATACTGCCCTCCCATTTCATAATACCGCCCTCCCATTTCATAATACTGCTTCCCATACAAATTTTTTTTCTCCAAACAAAACAAAAAATACATATATATTTTTTGGTGCAGAATTCAGTCTTTTAGCAAAGAGTTTTTTGTCCTTTTAAATACAGTGTTTTTTAGCAAAAGAGTTTCTGTCCTTTTAAACTGAGTATATTTTCCAGCAAAGAGTGTTTTTGTTTTCTCTCCTTCAAAAGAGATTCTCCAGCAAAGTTTTTTTTCTCTCCTCCTTCAAAAGAAGATGACAGTCCCTTCATCTTCTAAAGAGGCTGCATACTTGGCACAGAGAGAAAAGAGACATGCTTCAGATTCATCCAGAGGAAGAGATGGCAGAAGACGAAGAACAAACTTCAGAGAAAAGGGGGGCAGACAATCTACAACTCAGCAGAAAATAAATCAAGACAAAGGTAAAACTAATGACAAAGACAAAGGTAAAGCACATGAATCAGCTCATTCTGTTCTAGCACATTGTAACAATGGAGTAACTGAAAACCTATTTAATGTTTCATTTACTTCATGGAGAGATGATTGGTTGCTAGATTCAGGAGCAACATGTCACATGACATTTAGAAAAGATTTTGTTGAAGAATTCACTGACAAAGTTGATGGAGCAGTATATTTCGCAGATAAATCCAAACTCAAGCCATCAGGGCTTGGCACAGTCAGGCTTAAACTGCCTGGTCTTCCTGATCATATCCTACATGAGGTTCTATACCTCCCCGAGTTGAAGAGAAACTTGCTGTCCCTGGTCGAAATCCGGCAGCAAGGACACTCAATTCACTTGTTTGATGGCAAGGCAGAGGTCAGAAAAGCATCAGATCACTCACTTGTCATGGAGGGAATAGAAGAAGGGAGACTCTTGAAGCTAAAAGGTTCATCTGCTCATGCTCAAAACTTTGCATTCAATTCACATCATGATGAAGGTACATTCCCATCAAGTATTTTATGGCATGCTAGATTTGGACACTTAAACTATGAAAGCCTTCGTTTGTTGAAGAAAAATGGTGTTAATGGACTGCCTACAATTCCTAGAAAACCTAAGGAATGTGATGCTTGTATTCTAGAAAAGCATAGCAAACAGCCATTTCATGATTCACACTCCAGAGCACATAGAAAACTTGAACTTGTTCATTCAGATTTATGTGGCCCTATGCCTATTGCTTCTGCAAATGGAAACAAATACATGATGACATTTATTGATGACTACACCATAATGTGTTGGATTTACTTACTGAAGAATAAGTCTGATGCTTTTCAAACTTTCAAGAATTTTCATGCATGGATTGAAAATGATGCACAAACACATATTGGCTCTCTACGCACTAATAATGGAAAAGAATACACTTCAAACGAATTTGAAAATTATCTTCGTCAACATGGAATCAAACATCAAACAACTGTGCCATATAATCCACAATAGAATGGTGTAGCTGAAAGAATGAACAGAACTATTTTAAATATGGTCCGCTCCATGTTATTTTTCAAGAATGTAAAATTGATGTTTTGGGCTGATGCAGTTCTATGTGTTGTTTACATAAAGAATAGGTGTCCTTCAAGTTCAATTAGAAACAAAACTCCTTTTGAAATGTGGTATGGCCACATTCCTTCGGTAAAGCATTTCAGGGTCTTTGGGTCCACCTGTTATGCCTTGATACCCAAGGGTCAAAGGAACAAACTTGGTGCTAGAAGTCGCAAATGTATCTTCTTGGGGTACTCCAATACCTCCAAAGGATATCATCTCTATGATGAAGCAAATAAGAAGTTTGTAATAGCAAGAGATGTCATATTTCTTGAATCTTCCAAGAGTGACAAGGTTGTTGAGCGACAACTTGATCGCCTGGATAGATTCACACATGCAAAGTCCTTCCAAGAATTTGATAATGTGATTCCACATCTTGAAGGGGGGATTCCGATATTGAATCAAACTGTGGAATCATGTCCTGAAGCACTCTCTCCCCCACATGAAGAAACAACCACAGATGATACATTGAATGATGTGATTGACAGAATTGGGAGATTGAATCTTGAATCAATCCCAACTCAGTCAAATGACCAGCCTGGGCCATCTCAGAAAGGTCCTCCCAAATGGCTGACAAAGACATTGGAGAATGTTCATCCTGATGAGGTTGGAAAAACATGAACAAGAAGTTCCACTCAACAAATCGAAGGTGATGTAGATAATTCTGATTCTCCTGTTGATATGGATATTGCTTATAACTCTGAATTGAGTTTGTCTACAGATCATGAACCAACTTCCTTCAAAGAAGCCGCTTCTCATGATGAATGGAAAGAAGCGATGTAGAAGGAGTATGATGCCTTGATAAAGAATGGCACTTGGAAGCTGGTTGATCCACCTTTGGGAACGAAACCAATTGGCTGCAAGTGGGTCTACAAGAACAAGTACAAAGCAGACGACTCACTTGACAAGCACAAGGCCAAGCTTGTGGCAAAAGGTTTTGCACAAAAAGGAGGAGTCGATTATGAAGAAACTTTTGCTCCCACAGCAAAATGGACCACCATCCGGACTCTCTTTGCCTTAGTAGCTCAGAATGGATGGAAAGTCCATCAGATGGATGTAAAAACAACATTTTTGAATGGAGATCTAAAGGAGAAAGTTTATATGTCCCAGCCAAAAGGATTTGTTGTAAAGGGTCAAGGACACAAAGTTTGCAAGCTTATAAAACCTTGTATGGCCTCAAGTAAGCACCACGAGCCTGGTATGAGAAATTGACCGAGCATCTTCTGAAACTTGACTTCAAACATTTTGATCTTGATGATGCAACTTTGTTTGTTAAGAAAGTTGGAAAAACAGTTGTATATCTTGTGGTATATGTAGATGATCTTTTGATAACAGGAAACAACGAGAGCTATGTTGCATCCATGAAGAAAGAGTTGAAGAAAGGTTTTGAAATGACTGATTTGGGTCATGTTCATTACTATTTGGGTATTGAAGTAATTCAACATCCTAAATTCATATTTATTTCTCAAAAGAAGTACATTGGAGATCTCTTGAACAAATTTTGCATGGATGATTGTAATCCCTTAACCACTCCAATGGAACAAAACTTGAAGCTCACATCTATTGAAGGGAAGGAATTTGAGGATGCAACTAAGTATAGACAACTTGTAGGAAGTCTTATCTACCTGACCACCACCAGACCTGACATTTCATTTGCTGTTGGAATCCTCTCAAGGTTCATGGCAAAACCTTGTGAAGGACATTGGCCTGCTGCAAAAAGAGTGCTAAGGTACTTGAAGGGGACTCAAGACTTTGGACTCAAATATACACAGGTAGGCGACTTCAACTTGATCGAATACTCTGATTCAGACTTTGATGGTGACAAAGAAACAGGGGTGTCTACTACAGGTTAACCATGAGTCTTGGATCAGGAGCTGTCTCATGGAGATCACGCAAACAGTCAGTTCCAGCAGATTCCACGACCGAGGCAGAATATGTGGCAGCAGCGGAAGCAACAAAGGAAATTGTGTGGCTCCGGAAAATCCTGGAAGATTTGCAGATGAAACAAATGTATTCCACTCCACTCATGATCGACAACACTTCTGCAATAAAGTTGGCCAAGAACCGAAAGTTCCATGATCGAACAAAGCACATCAATACAAAGTACCATCTAATTCGACATCATGTTCAGGCCAAAACCATCCATCTACATCATTGTTCCACAAATGAGCAAACTGCTGACATCTTCACCAAAGCATTTGGAAGAGAAAAGTTTGAAAAGTTCAGATCGATGCTTGGACTCACCAACATCCCTTCGGATTAAAGGGGGGAATGTTGACACCTAATCCTATGGGATGGGTGTGCACATTTAATATTGTATATTATTTAATAATAGGAAATAAGGAAGGCCAAGAGTCATTGGGAGATGAATCCCAATAGCCTCACCTCCATGTATAAATACATATGCATTCTTCAGCTAATACACATTCTGATTTGAGGAGTTACCTCCTGGTTTGACAATGTTAATACCTTGATCACTTACAATTCTTTTGTTGCAACACAATATGCCTATTGTTTGCTTATTTTCCATTTCATTTAGTTAACACTATTCCCACCTTTTCGGTCTCCTAATCTCCTATTAGCGGTATCCACCAACCACATACCCACTTTTCACCTTAACATTGTGATATGTCACCCCATTTTAGTTCCATTTCATATGTGAATATACAACACGATGAGGACTTAAAAAATTGACCAATGAAACAGTCATCCCAAAAATAAGACCAAAGGATTAATACAATTCTACTAAAGTGATGAGAACATAATGGCTAAGGATTTTGTACGTGGTCTAATAGTTATGGACCATCAAGAATAAGAGAGATAATCAAATTAAACCTCTCACAGGGGAAGCATAGCTCAAACTCCATAGTAGGAAACCAATATTTTTGTTCATTGTTGATAGCTAAATAACCACCTTACCCTATTGTTAAAGCATTGTATATCTATAATTTTTCCACTTTCCATTTTATTCAATAAAATTTGTGCTCAACCTTTCAATGTCCCCTTAGTGCCATCCACTGCCCACATTTCACCTCACCATTGTGATTTGGAATCATACCTAAGCTACATTTGCACATGTACTTTTACAAGACCACGTGGATAGGTAAGAGACCAAAAAAACATTCAATATGGATACAAACTCAAAGTATGAGGAAATGTTATTAAAAATGCAATGGTAATGTAACAATTAGAACTTATGTGTTTTGTTTAAAAATCATGCACCATTAAGACTAGGAGAGATGATCAACTCAAATTTATCATAGGAGGAGTATAACTCACACTTCGCAGGAAGTGACACATAATATTCATCATCATTCCCTTAATGAGAATGATTCACTTTATTCCTTCACTATAACCCTCTTCCTTACAATCACCACCTATGTCAACAAATGTAGTAGAGGAACAAAAGTTAACTCACATTAACTCACATTCTCTACACAAAAGCACAATTCCATTCCTCTTGCCCAACTTCTTGAAACACATAAGGATCATTATATATGCAAACACAATAAGTAAACATTTTCCCCTTACTTCGAAGGCATGTAGATGGGGCTCATAATAAACATGTTAGGGCCCACATAGGGAGTCTCTAAGGAAATGGTCAATTAGCCATCCAAATTTTGGTGTACAATACAATTACTAGCCAAAACATGGATTTAAGGATATGTTACAATACTTAAAACCAACACTAATTGATAGAAATTCATGTGATAAGAATGAACATAAAACATGTCCTTATGCACATGTTGATATCCATGTTACATATAAACCCAACAATTTCTTTAAATGTAGCTTCCGCTTTTACTTTATTCCATCACACAAACATGTAATTTCCAACCATAAACATATAAAAAAAATATACATTTTTATCCAACAATTTCAAGTAAAATTGAAGTACCTAGTTGCTAATTCATCAAGATGACAACATATAAAAAAACAACATCCATTTAAAAAAGTAAAATAATAACCCCGTAATTTGTTACAAATTAGATTAAGATGAAAACTATGCAACAAATTTAAGCATAATAGAGCCATAAGAAATTCATTTTCACAAACTATTATAATCTTAGTTCCATGATGAATAAAACCAAAGATGTAAGGGCCTATTTAACTTTCAAACCCATCACTGAATTGTTAATTATACCCCCCTATGATCTCTTAATGGATCTAAGACCCACCCATCCCTACCAATGTATAGTTTGAAGTGTTTTCCTAGTTCATTTTCCTTTGCTTTTTTGTTGGTTAACCATCTTCGAGGCTTAATTACAAATTATTATTTTGAATGTAATTAGTAGTATCTTGTTAGTTATAAGTATTTTGAATATGATTAATAATTTGAAAATCATTCACAATTATAATAGTTTGTTAAATTTAATTATTTTGTTAATAATTTGTTTTTATTGAAAATTCTGGATTATCATAACATGTAGTATTTACAAGCCCATTTAATGCAAATTTTTTTATTTTTTATATATGTGTGAATGCATGCAAGTATAACTGAAAACAAGTGTGCAAACTAACATATTATACACCTTAGTAAGGAATTCAAACTAAAGCTTTTGTATATTACATAATCATTTACATTACAAGTAGGAATTAACATTTTGTATCTACCATTCTACATGGAATTGTCACATTACTTAGTCATGTTAGATGACTGTAGATTACACTGAAAGTATAAAAACTATTTGATTAAGAAGTATTTTGATTTCTAAATTTTGTGAAATAACTTTGAGAAAATTCAATACACCTAACTATCACACAAACTTGTTAATGTTATTTTTATAAATAAAAAAAATAAATTAAATCAAATCAAATATCTAAACACAAACTACATCAATATAAATTATACTAACCTAAATTCATATTAAACCCATATATATAAAACAATAAAAACAATTTTTTATCATTTAATTCTATGTCATATATTAATTTTTTTACATTAAAAATGTACACATTAACAAATTTAATTCTTCTTAATAATTAATAAATCCACATTCATAATAAATTATAAAATATAAAACATTAAAATTAACAAAAATAAAGTAAATAAAAAATTATAAAAACAAAAATACTTAGAAATCAATATTCTCTTGATATCACTTACACAAATTTAATGGAGTAAACATATTCTTTTAAATAAGAAAATATCGTTCAAAACTAATCTCTAACATTTACTAAACATAATCTCTAACCTATATCACCCTCACTTAAAATCTAAATCTTCATCGAGTTCTTGATAATTGCAATGATTTTAAGTTTACATTATTCATCAGTAAGGCGCACAACCTGCTTTCCAATGTTTTTGCCTTCAAATAAACCCGCAAACGCAGCTGGTGCATTCTCCAAGCCATCAGCAATATCTTCAACATATACTATTTTTCCTTCTTTTATGTAGCCTCTTACCTTCTCCACAAACTGAGGGTACCTCTGCCAATAATCAGAGATAATGAAGCCTTCTATCTTTAGCCTCTTGGTTATCACATATGTCAAGTTTTAAATACCTTGGCCTTCCTCCAGATTGTATTGTGAGATCATCCCACAAGCAGCAATACGGCCATGGTTGTTCATATTTTCCAGAACTGCGTCAAGCATCTCACCACCCACATTGTCAAAATAGATATCAATTCCGTTCGGAAAGTACCTGAGAATAAGTGAAACAAAAATTTATCAATGCCCCTGCTAGGATATGAAATCATATGTTAATATTAAGGTTTTATTTGGAAATCTCTTTACCAATCAGTCAATCTAAATTGGTTTGAATATATCTAAAAGTAAAATACTAACGGTAAACAATTAGAACATATGTTTCTTCTTAAAAATCAGGTATTCAAATCCAAAAAAATAGAGTATTTATATCTCAGAAAAATTTAGTTCTTAAATCATATATATAATATAATGCGTAACTTAACTTTAACTTTAAAATTTAATTATTATTATTATAAAATAAAAATAATTTCTAATAAACAAGATATAAAAACAATATATCATGAACAAAACTCACATATTTATATTTAATTGAAAATTTGTATAGTGAAAAAGATTGGCCAAGACTCACACATTTATATTTGATTGAAAATTTGTATAGTGAAAAGCATTGGCCAGTTTAACATATCACCACCCATATTCTCAAAATAGGTATGGATTCCATTAAAAAATATTAACAATAATGACTTAATAGTGTACTAAATTTATTTTTATTTTTATTTTTTAATTAAAAATTTATTTGCAAAATATTAATTAGTCGTTCTCAATTGGTTTACATATATAAAATATGGAAGCATACTATTAACAATAATTGATAATTTTTTATTAACAAACACTTTCATAATAGAAAACTCCTACATTCAACAAAAGGAAAATATATAGTAAGAATCACTAATTAGCAAGAAGAAAGAAAAACAAAACATACATACATGTTATATATATCATGGTTATCTAAAATAGAAGTCTATAAAGGAAATATTGTTTAACTTTCGTACCATTGTCATCTTCTGCATTGTAGTAAAAATGAATATTCAAAATTTGAATGATTTTAAATAAAAATGAATTAAAATTTGAATGGAAAAATACCTTTAAGATGAGTAGTATCATTTTTCATATCATTATAATGCTTATCATTTTGATAAATGCTAGTTAGATGAGGAGAAGAGTCCACATGTGTAGAAAACATAATGAACAGATAAACACTTTACAAGCATAACCACTTTACAAACATGACAAAACTCACTTGCATATAAGAAGTAAAAGAATATTACAATACCACAACAAAACTCCGATCATTCTAGTAGGCTTAGTGGGGAAAACTAAAATGTTAAAGATGTATTTCACCCAAGGTTGACCCAAAGTAAAAAGAAAATATTGGGTGTGCATATGAATTTAAAAAAGACGAGAAAAAATCAATGACATCCACAAATACACATTCAACTCACTATTTTTTTACAGATACACTAACACCAACCAAAGAATGGAGGTGTAATTCACAATGCACAATGTTACTTCCTACATATGTAATGATAATACAAATCAAAATAGGATCATCTTTATACACACTCAAGTCTATGTACACAATAACTAGGAAAACAACCATTCTCCCAACTAATTAAAACTTTAAACCTCTTAATAATAACTTCTTATGAAAACCTCTGTAACACTGGCCTCATGATGTGAGTCGCAACTCATAAGTGATTCGATCTATCCCCCCTTGAAAATATATGCTCCATTTCACATTTTCATGGGATTTCCTATGTTACCGAGCACAAAAGGAGACCCCTGGAGTTCAAGAATAATAACAAGTTGATCAAGACTCTCAAAAACCACATTGCACTTGGGGATTCCATTGTAGCGCACTTGGCTTAGTTCAGGAAGGGAACCCTAGCCTAGGAATTTCCCACCACATTAGGGGTCTAGAGCATAATTTATGGTGAGCTAAGTGGTCAAATATAGACAAAAGTAGGAATGGCATACACTACAAGAGGTTCAAAGCATGTCATGTGACAAGACAAATCCTAGAAGATCAAAACATGCTAACATAGAGGAAGCTTGAGACATGACAAGTGGCGAGGGAAGAGGCTACAAGAGAAATGACCTAACTTGGATGAGGCCTTGTTGCAGTGGAAGCACTTATTCAGTCAAAGGAGGTCACTTGATGGGGAGAATTCCACTTCTAGGGAATGTTGATTTATGGTAGCATCGGATGTGCTCTAGCCTTGTAACTTTGGATATAGGCTAAGACACATGCATTCTATAAAACCCAAAAATGGTTTTGGAAAATTCCACTGAGATATGGTTTAATTAAATTAATTAATCAATTTTTAATGTTTTCCTAAGTCTAAACTTAGGGAAACTGATTAATTAAAGGGTATTAATTAAACTAAGTGTGAATCTTCTAGATAAAGTCATGGATCACCTCCAAGTTAATCTTAGCCCTTGATTATGTTTTAATCTTGGCCGTTGAAGGGTCAACGAAGGATTATAAGAAGGAGGGTGAGGGGCCTATGGAAAATACATCAGACGGAGAAAGAATCAAGAGATCGATTTCTTCAGTCGAAGGAAGAATCAAAGTGATTCTAGATTGCAGAGAGGGGAAGGTGGTATCTCCAGGAGGGAGAATTTCTGAAGAATAAGGAGTTTAGGAAGAGAAGAGAGAAGGGATCCATAGCAGCAACGCAGAGATAGCCAAGCAGAAGTTACGTTGGGCAAGCACAGAGCAGCAGAGAGAGTTTTGATTTCAGTTGGGGAGACAGCTGAGGGTTCATCCAGTAGCCGAAGGGCATTTCCTGAAGAGGAGAAAACTATAGTCTCACACTGCAGTGAGCACCGAGGCAGCGATAACGAGCAACAACAACAATGACGCAGTGACAGCGTGAGTGATGCAGTCACTGCATAGAAATCACGTAGAGACATTCAGAGTGGGCGCAGGTTGGTGCCGGAACTTTGCGGAGAAGTGAGAATTGTCTCACTAAGCCCATCCTCATCAGATTTCTTTGATTGATAAATACAATCACACATTTGTACTCAAAATTTCTGCATAATAAAGAAACCTTCATATCTCCTGCACAGATTTTCCCGAGTTGGGTTTTTCTGGGGACAATTGTCCAAAAATAACGGTGTCTATGTGTGAATACTTTTGCTATTTCTTTCATGTTGTTTATTTATCGTGAAGTCTGCAACATATTTTATTTTGATATTTAACACAGTAAAATGTTAAATAATTGTGTGAGAATGCAATAGAAGAAATATAATCAGTAGCTGCAATAGAATTCTACATTATATAATTTTCACATGGTATCAGAGCTGTCAAATCCAAAGGAAGCAGAGTCAGAGAAGGGACTGCGCAATCCAGAAGCTTCAGAAGGGACGCAACACAGAGAAAAGAAAGCAAAAATAATTATGGGAGACTTAGATGTTTTATCCTCTAGGTTAGAAGAGGATTGCGCATGTTTTTCAAGTTCAGCATCTACAGAAACCTGGTATATTGATAGCGGGGCTTTAGCTCATATGAGTGGAGTACAAGAATATTTATCGAGCTATAGGGAGGAGCAGATGAACTTCCAAATCACTATGGGGAATAGCACGAAATGTACTCCAGTTGGGAGAGGAGCCATAGTGTTTCAGACGGAAGCCGAAACCAGTGTCAAGATCGCAGATGTACTACATATGCCAGGGCTGGGCATGAATTTAATCTCAGTTGCAGGACAAAGGGTATGACATACACTTTGCTGGAAAGAAGGTATATGTCAAGCAGCCTAGTTGGAAGCAAACAAGGTAGATTGGAGTTAGAAGCAACAGACTATACAGGTTGAAGCTTAAGTCTCCAATGGCACAAATCAGTGATAATATTGAAGACAAGAAAGGGTTGAATGAACTTTGGCATAGAAGAATGGGGCACTTGCACCATGGTGCATTTAAGATGCTCAGAGAAACAATTGATGGGGCACCCGTTCTTAGTATGGAGCATGATGATCTATGCCGAGGATGTGTACTTGGGAAGTACGATAAGACAACTTTTCCCAGAAGTGAAAACCGAGCACCAAGCATATTGGGACTGATACACTCAGATATATGTGGACCTATGTCCACTAACGCTCTCAAGGGTGGAAAATATTTTGTCACATTTATCGATGACCACTCCAGGAAAAAAAGTCTTTGAAAATTTCAAAGAATTCAAAGCTTTTTTCGAAAATATGATGGGGAAGAAAATCAAGACGTTGTGTTCAGATAATGGTGAAGAATACATAGATGGATACTTCACAGATTTATGTGCAAAGGAGGGCATCAGGAGGGAGTGGACTGCGCCATACAATCCTGAACAGAATGGTGTGGAAGAACGGAAAAACAGGACAATTGTAGGTGCAACCAAGGCCATGTTATTCGACCTTGACTTACCCATATATTTATTGGCTGAAGCCTGCAACACGACAGTGTACATCTAGAACATGACTCCTCTTAGAGCATTGGGGAAGAAGACTCCTGAAGAGGTTTTTATAGGGAAGAAACCAGAGGTAGGGCACCTTTCGATATTTAGTAGCATGGCATACTGTCATATACCAAGTGAGAAGAGAAGCAAGCTTGATCAGACTGCAAAGAGGGGGTATCTTGTAGGATACATTGAAACCTCAAAGGCATATAGGATCTATATTCCTAGAAACAAGAAGGTTGTGATAAGACGCGATGTCAAGTTCATGGAGGATAGAGCTTTTCAGAAATCGCGTGATATGCCAACAGAGGATCAAACTGCAGAAGTTCCTTTAGTGCAAAAGTAGTAGGGGATTCCTCCTCAGACAGAAAGATAGATGGTGGTACTTAGTATAGGTACTAACATTTTCACAGACGAGGATCAAGAGGAAGAGTTAAGAGAAAAACCTTCCACCAATGGTCAGATCAGCATAGAGGCTCAAAAAATACTGAAGGACACAAAAACTTTATCGGGACTCCCAGGAATGGGAAGAGGCAGCGTAGAAATTTTGACAGGTACCAAGCTCTGGTTGCCCAGGTAGAGGAACCTTCCAGCTTCCAGGAAGCTGTTCAGCACCAAGTATGGGTAGATTCCATGATAGAGGAGTATGCTTCCATCATGACAAATGATGTCTGGGAAGTTGTGCCCAGACCCCAGAGCAGATCAATTGTTGGATCACGATGGATCTACAAGATCAAATACACTACAGATGGTAGCGTAGATAAATATAAGGCAAGGTTCGTGGAAAAAGGGTATGCTCAGAAGGAAGGCATTGAATATGAGGAGACCTTCGCACCAGTTTCCAGATATACCTCCATCCGAACTGTTGTATCCTTAGCAGCACACATGGGATGGGAGATTCATCAAACGGATGTCAAGACAACATTCATGAATGGAGAAATTAAGGAAGAGGTATATATCGAACAATGAGAGGGTTTTGAGACTCATGAAAGGAAGTGTCATGTATGCAGATTGAAGAAGGCACTGTATGGGCTCAAGCAAGCTCTGAGTGCATGGTATGGTCGAATACATAGCTATTTGCAAAAGTTGGGATTTTTCAAGAGTGACGCAGATCCCAGTCTTTACTATTTACTGGTAGAGGATGAACCACTAGTATTAGTACTATATGTAGATGATCTATTTCTCACGGGATCATGTAGACTCATTAATGATTGCAAACAGAATCTAGAAGCAGAATTCGATATGAAGGATTTGGGGTTGATGCATTACTTCCTAGGATTGGAAGTCTGTCAGAAGAATGGTGATATCTTCATGGGGCAGGAGAGGTATGCCTTAGGAATTTTGAAGAGGTTCAGAATGAAGGATTGTAGGCCTATGGCTACTCCCATGATCACAAATTTGAAAAAGATAGATGCATCTGAAGACCCAAAAGTGGACCCCACCTTATACAGACAGCTCATCAGGTCATTGATGTATCTGGTTAACACCAAACCAGACATTTTCTTCGTTGTCAATACTCAGTTAGTTCATGGTGGAACCCAAAAGAGTGCACTGGGTAGCAGCAATGCACGTCCTAAGGTATGTACGAGGAACAGTCAGATTTGGTATACGGTATGGCCGAGGAGAGGATGTTAGACTTAGTGGATTCACAGACGCAGATTGGGCAGGAAGATTAGTGGATAGGAAACGTACCTTTAGGTATTGTTTCAGCGTTGGATCAGGAATGGTGTCCTGGTGCAGAAAGAAACAAAAGTCAGTAGCATTGAGCACAACTAAGGCAGAGTACATGGCAGCTAGTATAGCTACATGCAAAGCCATTTGGCTCCAAAAACTTCTTGTGAGTCAATTAAGAAGTAGGATGGAGCTGACTTGTGTTTACTTGACAATCAGAGTTGTATCAAACTCTCTGAAAATCCAGTATTTCATGATCGGTCCAAACATATTGACATCAGGTGTCATTTTATCAGAGATTGTGTGCAACGTGGGGTTGTACAACTCCAGTACATTCCCACAGGAGAACAAACAACATATATACTCACTAAGGCTCTGGGGAGGATTAAGTTCACTTAGTTCAGAGAACAGTTGGGTATGACTGAGAATCCATTTCGGTAGTCAATGGATCTTCAACGCAGAATTCAGAGGGAGTTACAATACAGTGGCAGTTGACAGAAACATGCAGAGTCAGAAGCAATACAAATGCAACATTTTTGTGCAGTGTTGGTGAGCAGCATCAACAACACAACAGTAGATATTCCAGAAGTCAGATCAACAACACATTGAGTTGTTTTGCTAGAGCACTTTCCTCGCTAAGAGGGAGTGTTGATTTATGGTAGCATCGGATGTGCTCTAGCCTTGTAACTTTGGATATAGGCTAAGACACATGCATTCCATAAAACCCATAAATGGTTTTGGAAAATTCCACTTAGAGATGGTTTAATTAAATTAATTAATCAATTTTTAATGTTTTCCTAAGTCTAAACTTAGGGAAACCGATTAATTAAAGGGTATTAATTAAAATAAGTGTGAATATTCTAGATAAAGTCATGGATCACCTCCAAGTTAATCTTAGCCCTTGATTATTTTTTAATCTTGGCCGTTGAAGGGTCAACGAAGGATTATAAGGAGGGTGAGGGGCCTATGGAAAATACATCAGATGGAGAAAGAATCAAGAGATTGATTTCTTCAACCGAAGGAAGAATCGAAGTGATTCTAGATTGTAGAGAGGGGAAGGTGGTATATCCAGGAGGGAAAATTTCTGAAGAATAAGGAGTGCAAGAAGAGAAGAGAGAAGGGTGCCATAGCAGCAACGTAGAGATAGCCAAGCAGAAGTTGCGTTGGGCCAGTGTAGAGCAGCAAAGGGAGTTTTGATTTCAGTTGGGGAGACAGCTGAGGGTTCATCCAGTAGCCGGAGGGCATTTCTTGAAGAGGAGAAAACTCTAGTCTCACACTGCAGTGAGAATTGAGGCAACCATATCGAGCAGCAACGACAATGACGCAGTGACAACGTGAGTGACATAGTCACTGCGCAGAAATCATGCAGAGGCATTCAGAGTGGGTGCAGGTTGGGGCTGGAACTTCGCGGAGAAGTGAGAATTGTCTCACTAAGCCCATTCTCATCAAATTTCTTTAGGTGATTGATTGATAAATACAATCACACATTTGTACTCAGAATTTCTGCATAATTAAGAAACCCTCATATCTATTGCACCAATTTTTCCGAGTTGGGTTTTTTTCGGGGACAATTGTCCAAAAATAACGGTGTCTATGTGTGAGTACTTGTGCTATTTATTTCATGTTGTTTATTTATCGTGAAGTCTACAACATATTTTATTTTGATATTTAACACAATAAAATGTTAAATAATTGTGTGAGAATGCAATAGAAGAAATATAATCAGTCGCTGCAATAGAATTCTACATTATAGGATTTTCACAAGGAACATTTTGGTTGCTTGATCATGAGTTTACCCCCTCGTATGAGGGTCATTTAAAACATAGTAAAGTGACTTTGTGGCGAATTACACTTTATCTTAAGTGAATTCCACATGTTTGGAGGGAATGTTTCACCCTTGAGACATATCTGGGGCATTACAATTTGCTTGAGGAAATGCTCCATATATTTTGAAGAGGTCTTCATAAGAGGACATTCCATGTGGTATCGTTGATATAATCTAAGTCCATAGTTTTAGAAACTGGTCGGTTTGAAGCAATAATTGGTTAAACAAGTTAGTTAGAAACCTTTAGCCAATGATCGGGTAGAAAAATCTAGTTTAGGGACTATTACCCACCACTAATGGGTGACCTCCTAGATTTGGCTTCAGTTGGAAGCCAACAACCCCTTGTTAATTTGGAAGCTCAATGAAAAATTCCAACCATGGGACTAGATTCCTATTTTCGAGAGGACCCATTTTGACAATTGAAGCGCTCAATTTGGAGAAGGGAAAGTGTATTTTTGAATTGAAGCCCACAATGTCACATTTGATCAGGTCGACTCTAACAGGAAATTTGACACCTTGGAAGCCTATAAATACAAGTGACCTCAAGATCATTTGGACATCACAAAGCATATTCTTCTCTATTCTTCATTGATTGGTTTGCACAGGTCTGAGGCTTGGTTGAGGAAATTGGTTCGTACAGGTCCAAGATTGCAAGGTCCGAAGCCGAATGTGTGCTAGGGTTTTGGGTTTTTGACTATAGGCTAGACACAAACAATTTTCGGCTATAAATGCAGGCACAAAATCTCATCCATGTAGTTGGAAGCTCTCAAACGCATGCACACCCCTTCCTCCATGTGGTTTGGATCTAGGGTTGCAAATTGACATTTGACCACAGACAAGAAACGTTCTCTGATCTGGATTGATGTTGGGAACATATTCTGAATGTTGTTGGGTTAATTTTGCTGGATAATTTTGTATTGGATCATTGTACTATGTTGAACATTTTATGACAATATAATAGAATAATAATTACAAAAGGTTTTCCCCGTAGTGGTTTTTTCCCTAGTCATTAACCAAAAATTTGGTGTCTCTTGTTGATTTGTTGATTGTCTCCTTTATCATTGCATTTATTATTCTATCTTCAATTATTGTTGATGATTGGAAATATTAATTATTGATCAAATATTTATAATTGAATAATTGAGTTGGGGTAAATTAATTGAAACAATAAATAATAATCTGAAATTTAGCTTGGTATCAGAGCTAAGGTGAAGGACAAGCCCAAAAGGATACAATATTTGAAGTAATCATCTTTGGAAAGTTGAAGGAACCTATCTAACCAAGTCAATATGTCTTCCTCTATCTTCAAGGAACATGAGAATTTGGGTGACTCATCTAACTTTGTTGCATGGAAAATCATGTTGGAGATCATAGCTGATAATAATTATGTTTTGAAATTCATTCAAGGAAAAGTACCTAACCCTTTGGAGAATGCTTCCGCTACTACCAAGAACAAGCACAAGAAAGATGAGTTAAAAGTAAAACAAATTATAGCTGATGGTTTACAAGATAATTTACTTGCATATGTTGGAACTTTGAGGAATTATAAAGACATGTATGATAAGATAGTTGGCATGTATGAAGTCAACAATTTGAATGAAATCTTCTCCTTGAAATATCAACTCAAATAAATGAAGATGAATAAATGAGAGTTTGTGCAATCCTACATTATGAGGGTATCTCATCTTAGAGATCAGTTGCAAAGAGTTGAGGAAATTGTGCCTGATAGGGAATTGGTTATGGTAACTCTTAGAGGTCTCCCTTCCATTTGGGAAACCTTCATTACTACTAAAAGCAACAACATACCTTCCCTTTATTTGATGAGATTTTTGGAAAGCTCACTCAAGAAGAATCATGGCTGATATCAAGAGCCAGGATTCAAAAGCACGAAGAAGGAGAGCCCGTTGCATTTGTCACTCAAAACAAGAAGAAGAAAGGAAAATTAGGTCCATCAAATTCAAGGAAGCATACTCCTTGAAGCTTAAAGAGAAGGAATGATAGATAATTGTCACACATTGAATGCTAAAATTTTCATAAGAAAGGTCATTATGCTCGAGATTTCCCTGAGAAGAACAAAGGTCTGTGCTACAACACTAGAAGCAATAATAATAGGTTTGATGATCGGAGAAGAAGAGATGAATGAAGGAATGATCACAATGGAAGAGATGAAAGAAGACTAAGAGATGCTCCAAGTGATCATGAATAAGATCATTGTCCTCAAAAGAAGTCAAGAAGATACTCCAAGTATGAAAGTAACATTAGCAATCAATCTACATATATTCTTATTTCTACTCTCACTAGTTCTTCTCCCCTGGATTTGTGGGACAGTTGGTTGGTTGATAGTGGGGCCACTCATCATTTCTCTGGGTATAAGGAAGTTCTATATAATTTGGTAGAGAGGGATTCAAATTTGAAAATGATTCTTGGAGACAACTCCACTCATATCGTCAAAGGATTTTGGTCTATCAAATTTGATTTAAATTCTGAGGAATATGTTTTTCGCCATGATATGATGTATGTGACGAGATTGAAGAAGAATTTGGTATCAATATATGCTTTGGAAGACAATGGGACGAGGGTTTCCTTCATCAAGGAAAAGGCTCTTACTTGGCCTGTTGGATCCTCTATGAGAGATACATTTACATTGGGATCGAGATTTGAAGGACTCTGTAGTCACTGGTAGATCTCTTCTAGCATTGGTCCATGATAGTAACCATCTAAGCGAGCTATGGCACCAAATATTGGCCCATATACATTATGATGTTCTTCCAAAATTGAATAAATTGGTCTCTAGTATTCCTAATTTTCAAGCCAAACATGTGCCAGAAGAAAGAAGTCAACAAGACCATTCCCCTCTAGCGAGAACAAGACAAATGACATCCTCCAACTCATTCATTATGATATATGTGGTTTGATGCCCGTACACTATATTGGTGGCCATATATACTACATCACCTTCATTTATGATTTCTCAATAAAGACGTGGATATATTATTTGAAGCACAAGGATGAAGCCTTTGAAATTTTCAAGGAGTTCAAAGCTTCGGTTGAAAATCAAACATGGAAGAAAATTAAGATCTTCAAGCCTGCAATGGTGGAGAGTACATTTCGAATGAGTTCATTGATTTTTGCAAGGAAGGTATCAAAAAAGAGACGATTGTGCCCTATACTCTTGAAAAACATGGAGTGGTTGAAAGAAAGAGCATGTCTCTTATAGAAGCCGCTTGTGCCATGCTCCATGATCAAGAGTTTCTGAAGTTCCTTTGGGGAAAAGCAAAAAATGTTGTCATATATGTTCAAAAAAGGATGTCTCGTCAAGCACTGGATAACAAGACCTCGAAGAAGTGTTTACAGGTATCAAGCCCGATGTTGTCCATCTCCATATATTTGGTTGCCCCATATATTTCCACGTGGAAAAGGACAAAAGAAACAAGCTCGAAGCCATGGGAAGAAAATGTATGTTTGTTGGATATTGTGAAAATTATAAAGCATTTAGACTATATATTATTGGTCAAAGGAAGGTTGAAATTAGAAAAAATGTAACAATTGATGAAGATGTTTCCCTTGGGAAAGCAAGGGACCTTCCTCCACCTCCTCCTCCTGAGAAGAATATTGATTATATGGATATTTTAGATGGTCCCTTTGTGTATGAATTCGAGAGAGACATTGTTGATGATCCCATGGAGTTTATGGACCCCTTAGATCCTCCTGCCAAGAAGAGGCTACTTTGGCTTCATGATACATTCCCATTCAAGGATAATTTAAAGAAAGAAATAAGCCATGGAGGTACCATGGATATGTTGCAACTATGAGCACTATGATTCAATTTGAAACTCCCACTTTTGAAGACATCGTGAAAGAACAAGTTTGGAAGGATGTTATGGTCGAAGAATATGAATCAATTATGAAGAATGTCATATGGGATGTTGTGCCGAGATCGAAGGAGAAATTTGTGGTTACTTCAAAATGGCTATTCAAGATCAAACATGGAGTCGATGGAAGCATTGATAAATATAAGGCAAGGTTCGTGGCTCGAGGATTATCCGAGAAAGAGGGAGAACATTATGATGATATATTTGCACTTGTGGCTCGATATACAACCATTCGTTTGATAGTTTATCTTTCCGCAAGTAAAGGATGGACCCTTTATCAAATGGACGTGATGACAACATTCCTCCATGGCATGTTACAAAAATAAGTGCACGTTGAGCAGCCACAAGGATTTTAGGTATAGGATTGAAAGACACATATTTGCAAGTTGAAGAAGGCATTGTATGGTTTGAAGTAAGCCCCCATAGCATGATACACCTGCATATACAATGATTCGGTGAAGCTGGGATACACAAGAAGTAATATCGATCCCAACCTATACTTCAAGGTAGTCCAAGGTATGCCATTGATTTTGGTTTTATATGTTGATGATCTATTCTTGACAAGTAGTGAGCCCCTGATGATCAAGTGTAAGAGGGAGTTAGCCTCTGAATTCGAGATGAAGGACCTTGGACTCATGCACTACTTTCTAGGCCTTGAGGTGTGGCAAAGGCCCGATGAGATTTTACTTTCACAAGGAAAATATGTCGTGAAGTTGTTGGAGAAATTTGGAATGACAAAATGCAAGTCCCCACCCACACCGATGAAAATGAATTTCAAGAAGTTATGTGGATAAGCTGCAGGAATTAATTTGGTGAATCCATTTGACTGACAATTAAATGGGGCTATGATGTTCTCAGTGAACACCCATCTAGGCATATGCTATGCAGTGAACACATTGAGTCAATTCATTACCAAGCCTCTCTATGAACATTGGATTGCTTCCAAACATATTTTGAGATATTTTCATGGGACGAGCACCCTTGGTCTAAGATATTTTGTCGGATATGTTCAACTTCGTGGATGTTGACTGGATAGGAAATCTTGTTAACAAGAAGAGTACGTTTGGATTTTGTTTTAGCCTTGGATCTGCCATGATATCTTGAATGAGCAGGAAGCATAAGTCTATAGCATTGAGTACCGTCGAGGCAAAGCACATTGCCGCTAGCATAGCTAGTTGCGAAGCAATTTAGTTGAGGAAGCTTTTGGAGAGTTCTTTGAGCAGATGCTAGATGCTACAGTGATATATTGCAACAACAAGAGTGGGATCTATTCGACAGAGAATCTTGTATTTCATGACAAGTCCAAGAACATAGAGATCTGATATCATTTCATTTGAGACATGGTGCATATAGGTGTAGCTAGACTCCATCATATATCGACATATGAGCATATTACATATATTCTCACCAAGGATTTGTCGAAGGGAAGATCTTGGTCTTTAGAGGGCAGCTTGGATTGATGGATGTGACCACTTCTGATAAGGGGCATCATTGATTGAGAACCCTGAGCCAACTCGTCCCCCCTGTTTGAGCTCCCAGGGTGAGGAATTGAGATGGAGGGCTCCTGGGGTTGAGGGATCTCTGGACAATATGGTATCACCCCCATCTGTTACCCATAGCGTAAGAGATGTTGCTCCCCTGTCTTGGTCTATGTAGAGTATACAACAATTGGAATCATACCTAGAAGTTGGGCTTGTTGGGATTATCGCTTCCCGTTTGGCCAATGGGTTGAGAGAGTGCTTGGAAGTGTGTTACCCAAGCTGATTATGATGTAGGTGTTCTACCACATGACTCTTGAGGGTCATTGTTGGGAAGATCAGGGATCAATAGGATGGATGAGATATTGTATTGATCGACATAGGGTGGAAGATGTTAGCTCCCCTATGCTATGAATCCTGTTGCTTGACATAGGGTGGAAGATGTTTGCTCCCCTATGTGATGACACGAGGTGAGAGTGTCCCATAGGACCTTCCTCATTTTATTAAGAGGGTGGTATCTAATGCTCCCCGATGATTCTTCTTCTTTAGATTCGATGATGTTTCAACATATAGAGTTGAGAATAGAAGGGACATGATATGACAACAGTATACATATGATTATTACATGATGCAATTGTAATTCGATGATGTTTCAACATATAGAGTTGAGAATAGAAGGGACATGATATGACAACAGTATACATATGATTATTACATGATGCAATTGTAATTACTCGCTAGCTGAGAGGGAGTGTTAATTTGGCAGCTTAGTGACAAATTCCAACGATGGGACTAGATTCCCCTTTTCGATACGACCAACTTTGACTATTGAAGCACTCAATTTGGAGAAGGGAAAGTGTATTTTTGAATTGAAGCCCACAATGTCACATTTGATCAGGTCGACCTTAACAGGAAATTGGACACATTTGGAAGCCTATAAATGCAAGTGAACTCAAGCTCGTTTGGACATCACCAAACATCTTCTTCTTCTATTCTTCATTGATTGGTTCACACAAGTCTGAGGTTGGGCCGAGGAAATTTGTTTGTACAGGTCCGAGATTGTAGGGTCCGAAGCTCGCACGTGTGCTAGGGTTTTTGGTTTCCGACCGTAGGCTTGACACAAACAATTTTTCGATATAACCATAGACAAAAAATATCATTTGTTCAATTCGAATATCTCAATCGCATGCACAACCCTTCCTCCATGCAGTTGGGCTCTAGAATTGCAAAATGACATTTGACCGTAGTTTACCATACTTGACCGAATATAAGAAAAGTTGTTTCTGATCTTGACTGATGCTAGGAACATATTTCTGAATGTTGTTGGGTTAAATTTTCTCGATGATTTTGTATTGACTCATTGTACTCTCTATTGAACATTTTATGACAATCTAATAGAAGAATAATTACAAAGGGTTTTCCCCGTAGTGGGTTTTTCCATGGTCATTGACCAAAAATTTGGTGTCTTGATCCAAATTTATGCAGGAAAACAATAAAATATAGAAATAAACATAAACACAGAGATGCAATGGAAATAACACTTCATTTAATTAATATCAAATAACATAAATATGCTTATAGACATAATGGAAATAAACGAGCTAGGGCGTTGGTAGCTTATCTCTAAGAAGATATGTGGCAGCTACAGGCCTCTAAACTGTGTTACAATGAGGCTCGAAGGCCTATTTATTATTGAGAAACAATGGAAAACCCTAAATATCCAAAAACCAAACCCTAAGAGATGAAGCGCAAAAACTATGGGCCTCATTTGAGTAAATCGGTACATCAAATTTCTGGGTATGTAACTTTGGCATACGATCTTCGTTTGACTCGCACAATACCTCATTAGAAAAATCTATCCGATGACTACAAATTTTGAGTGAGAAACATCAGTCTAAGACCTATGTTGCTCCCGATTTTCTCAAAAAACATCGTTTAGGGCCTCAAAACGGCTCTGGAAGTTCAGGACCTGAAAAACTGCTAAAAATAATAAGCTGTGTAACAATTAAGGAAACTAAAAAGCTGAAATAAATATTGGTGGGGGTCCAAGTGGAATAGGCGGGTGGCCACCAATATCCACGTGGATCATGTCTCTTGTTGAAGTGTTGATTGTCTCATTTGTCATTGCATTTAATTTTTTATCTTCAATTACTATTGATGATTGGAAATATTGATTATTGATGAAAGATTGCTAATAGAAGAATTGAATTGTGTTAAAGTAATTGAAACAACATAGAGCAGTCTGAACTTTAACACCCCTTTCAAGCACTTGATAACTCTGATGTGCTACTATTCTCCACCACCTTAGCCAACTGTTATGTACCCTCACTCATCTGTTATGATCATGTGTTTGAAGGTGGGCCATCCAACCCCGAAGGCATGATTTTTTATTATGCAATTGGATGTTTATGCTTGTTTTTATTGGGCACACTTGGACATGGATTATTGGGTGACTTGGAATAATGAAGGGCTTTGATTGTACTCTTGTTCCCTTACCTTAGCTTGGGGGTTAATCCTGTATCTTAGCCCTATGGGGTCTCCTTTATTGGCTACTAGTTGTAGGAGCGGCACTACAAGGGAAACCATGATTTCGGTTGCATGGTCATGCTTCCTTATACCATATATATCACTCCCCTCAACTAATTACAAGCCCTTTTCACATTTTCCCCATATGGGTCCACAAGGTATTAGCCTCCCCTTCCCCTTGTACACATCTTCAGTCGGGCTTGGAACTATGCCTTAGAGGTTGATGCAGCTAAAGAGAAAAATAGAAGCATAATATGGCCACATACAACAACAAATGTAGCACAAAATGAAAAATATGTCCGAGACAATAAAATTTAGCACGTGGCAAAAATCCAAACATGAGATCTACTCCTTATTATTATGGCCATCACCCTGGTTCCTAGGGCCCCTATGAGTGCCCCTTGCATCATTAAGGAACCCATGAATATCTAAACCCCTAGTATGTGATGAACTGCCCCACTTTGAGGGGGGTAATCACTATTATATCTTACACATCATGCTGTCATCCCCTTGAACCCCGAGCAATAAAATTAAGAAAAATAAATCAAAGGAAAAAGGAAAATGAATAAGGGTGGAAAAAAAATGCCGAGGTAACTCATGTACCATGGTTTCTCCCTCCTTACATTCATACACCCAAGGTGTGGGCCTCCATCATAGCTACCCTTGTACCATGGCATGTGGCTTAGAGCCTTCCCTGTGTACCCACTTCGTTCCATCACATGCCACCTGCCATTTGAAGGGTGTACCTTGGAATTTTCATTCCCTTAAAGGTTGAAAACACCTAATATGGTCTTTCATTAACCTCTCTTGCCAAGGGAGGTAACACCAGTGCATGTCTAAAGCCCTAAATTTGGAAGAGAAACCCAATATGAAGTGTCCATTTTTGCCCTTGATTTGCAAGCTAATTTACTCAATTTCACTAATGAATCATTGTATTGGAAGGTGATGAGACACATTGGATCTTATACATGATTGAAGGTGGGTTTTCATCTTGGAATTAGCCTCCCTATATGGGATCTAAGCCCTTCAGAGGATCACAATGGAAATTTTATGGTGAGCATTGAGAGCTATGGGCCTCCATCCATGAAGAGCATTGATTGCCACACCATGGGTTTCTTAAGCACCACCATTTGATTGCACGTGCCCCAGTTATTTAGAGATGATGATGCACTTGGACCACGTTGCCCAGTCGGATACACATTGCACCTGACACTTGGCAGTTGATCCAGGGCCTAGAGGAGGTTATGTCTTTCCTAGGGAAACATGGGAGGGCATCTGTCATCTTCTAGCCCTCATTGATGGAACATCGACTTGATATTGAGCCACTTGGAGGCCCATGAGACCCATTTGGAGCCCACAAAGCCCAAATATAGATTTGGAAATATGTTGCAGCATATGAATAACATCCCCCTCTTCATCATCATTTTTGAGGTCCTCGCTCTCATACTTAGCACATGAGGCCTCAACAAGAGAACATGTAATAGTCTTTATGAATACCTCCCCAGCTAAGAGGGAGTGTTTAATTTTGTAGCTATGGTCGGTATTCAATATTTTATCCCTTTAAATGTACATAATAAAAAATTTAAGACATGTTCTTCATGTCACTGCTAAAAGAAAACTATAAGATACATTCTTCATCTCAGTTGAGAAAGAGAAACTTTTGAATTCCCAAAGGTTTAATTTTTGGCTCCAAATGACAAGCCGGCCCTCCAAAAGATGAATTCAACCCTAGTGAAGATACAAGCCCATTTGGGCTCTTGAAATTCCTATATATAGGCCACTCGTTCTACTCTACAAGGAATGAATTCAGATCACTTTGGAGGCAGAGTTCGGATCATCACAAGGATGTGTTTGAGGCCAAATTTGAATTCAAGAAAAGGATTAACATAAGAAATCATAACAAGTAATTATCAATTATAATATCCTAAAAAAAAACAACACCTTCTACAATCATTCAAAATTCCTTCATCTTCTAACTTCATTGTATTTTCCCACATGCAATGACTATGTTTCATCACCATGTTAGTGATTTCAAAGAAAACATTAATGAGTTAACGTCAAGTCCTATTCATTCCAAACATGCCTCATTTTAGAAGGATAAAATTGACTTCCATCCACTTCTATGACTCTTTTCCATGCCTTCTTCTTAACACTCTCCATAATACTTGTTACCGCTCAAACTAGCAGGGGGCCTAAAGGGGAATCCCAAAGGGACAATTGCTAGATCAAAGGCAACGATGGAGACATATCCCACTGTCACCTTAGCTAAGACTCCCAACTCTTTATAGACCTTCACCGATAGGAGGAGACCCGGTATATATAAAGTCACTTATGAAGGATGAACCAACAAATGGATGTGTAGTGACCTCAATGATCCTTTCCCTCGAAGGAAATTAAGAATGGAGCTTGATTGTTTTATAAGCAAGGTACAAAGGTTTCTAGGAGAAGGAAGTGAGGGTTTAAGGGCTAGGATAAGGGAATATGACTTGTAAAGGAGTTTCCCAACACCTAAAATCCTTGCAAAACATGGAATCCCGAGTTGTCTTTCAATAATTGTCTTTGATGAGAAATGGGACCACACATGGCCAAATGGACCTAGCCTAGGTTAAGGGGAGGGAGTTCAGAAACCAATGACGTTCTTAACCTAAACAAGGAAGGGGAAAGGATTAAAACAAAAATTTCCACTTAAAGGTGCCAAATTGATGAGGCACTATCCTCGGGAACACCAGGGAAAACTTCAATCTCAGGGTTAGGGCTTGGGATATCTCACAATCCCACTGTCGGAATTTATTCAAATTTGGAGGAGACCTTGAGGACACATTAGCGCAGTAGAGGCCAGGAGATCAAACTTTTCCTATGGCTACTTTGTCGGGAAAATGATGCCCTAGGTGGTCCAACGTGGCTAGACCTAGAAAAAAAGGGGGGAAAGTGAAGAAAAGAGGTTTCAAGGTGATCACATTATGGTGGATCAATGCCTAATTACTTTTGGGATATGGAGTCAAGAAGAATGATGAGAATGGATTTCATTTCTAGCTCAAGATGGCTCTAAAGGCAACTTCGTTTAGCATTAGGGAAAAAGAGAGAGTGACCTTAAAGCGTTTATACTTCGTTTGCAAATAAAGATGGCTTATCAAGATAACTTCGATCGCTAGGAAAATTCATTCAACAAACATGGCCCATACATAGAGATATGCTATATAGAAACATAATTCCACAATTAAGCAGTAAATGCATGCAACAATTAGCCCTAAAAAAGCGAAAATACCATTATCAATGTATGTGAAAAAGTAAAAGAAAATATCATCAAATTTGTACTTACATGTAAGAGAATATATCCAACCATCAATACATTTTCCAATTAAGAAGCTCCAAGGCAAGAAAATGCAATCCAAACATCAAAATTCATCCACGCTCCAACTTCATCCACCAAGAAGGAAATGCAAAAATATCAAGAGAGAGAACGATCCAATCCAAGTGATGATATAAAATGAATTGATGTCACTCCTGTTTATACACTCTGCTATCACTATAAATTTCATTTTTAAAATTTTTGTAAAATGCTAACATGTGCATTGTCAACATTTAAATTGTAATAGACAAGGAAAATTTATGATAGCGGGGCTATCAACATTTTTGAAATCCAATATGGTCTTGTGAAGGAAATCATTGACAACGAAGGTAGAACCATTTTTCATTTTAGTTGGAAAGACAATTGTTAGCGCCTGTAATATCCCCTTTCAGGGATATCTCTCAAACACAGTCAACTCTAAACCAGAGATGGATTGGAGGGGCGTTTACCAGATATTTCACCTCTGAAAAGAGGGTGAGATCTGGAGGCTACCTGGCCCTCACCAGACTCTGTCTATAGAGTATGGGAAAAACACAATAGATGGGATAGCAACTGGAATGTCTCAAAGGGAAAATAGGCAGTTATACAGAGCATACAATAGTACATGAAATGCTAGAAACAATATATGAAACAGATACACATGAAATAGAGAGAATGCTGAGCCATTTTATTATACTGAGAAATAGAAATGAGTACAAGAGGTGATCAGAATGATGGCACCTCGACTTGCACCAGGCAAGTGAAGAAACACTCTCAGAATGACAAAGGAATGGCTGCTCTCTGATCTGCGTCCAAGCTGCTGGAGAATTGATGGAACCATCTGAGTATTTGGGGCTACTCCCCTACTCAGAAAAAGCTGAAACTCTGGAATCAACCTCTACTCACAAAACCCAAAAAATCCCAGAGAGCGTTTCTGGAAGGGTCGACCCTCGAAAATACCCCCCTTGGGGATCTACGTTATCCTCCAAGGCTCTGCGCTGATGCTGAATAAATCCTCCCAAAATATGGCCTCCCGCTCTGCCAAAAGCCTACAATAGGCAAAGGCTGGCCCCTTGCTCAATCTCCTGACCCGAAACCCCCGAAATAATACCAAAATGGAGCTCCCTCAAGATGGACTGCGTCCTCCCTCTCAAGACTACACAGTCTATAGATGCAATGCTCCTCCTCAAATGCCACAACTCGATCCTCATGCAAAATATTGATGGGAATGCCTCACTCGAGCAAGCACTCGAATTCTCCCAGTGCTGAGGGTGAGATCTCCGAACGAAGACACTCAATGCACTAAACAGTGCTGCAGACAAGCTAAATAGCTAGCGTGCTCAAAGTCGAAGTGACCAGCTCGATATGCATAAAATCCAATGAGAAAATGAGGAGGATCTCCTCCTTCTTATAACGATGGGCCTCTCTCAACCCTAGGCCCCACCATCTCCTATGTAGCCTCCATTTGGCCCACGTTGCCAACTCAACTGCGCTATCTATGCCCACGTGGTCTAAGTGGGTCCCACTCTACGTGGTCTCTTGGCCCCCCTTGGCCCACTTAAGTTATAACGTTGAGTCTACTAGGGAGTGTACTTTATTTTAGTGAGTTATGTCCCCCTCTTACTCACTTTTATTTATATTTTAACTATAGAAGGAAAAATTGATCAAAGTTAATATTTCCAATTAGCTATCGCTAATTGGGAATATTACAGTCTCCCCCAGCAAAATGTTGGTTGACCCCAAGCAACTGTAGTGATGGATGCTGCAAGATCTTCTCACTCTCCCAAGTGGCATCCTCATCTGGCAAATTCTTCCACCTCACCAAGAACTCTCGGACTGTCCTGCTCTGCAGTTGTCTCTCTCTGACATCAATAATGGCCTCTGGTTGTAGCACCAAATGCCCCTCATCATCTGTAGGCAGAAGCTTCTCTGTCACTGTCACCTGCTGTACCAAAGCCTTCTTCAGGCATGATACGTGAAAAATGTTATGAATCTTGCTGCCCTGGGGCAACTCCAACTCATAGGCAACCTGTCCAACCCTGCGTATCACCCTGTAAGGTCCATAAAAGCAGGGCTTGAGATTTTCAGCCCCCTTCTGCTTCAGAGTTGACTATCGGTATGACTGCAAGCGTAGGTAGACCAAGTCCCCTACCTCAAACTGTGTCTCCAACCCGACCTTTGTTGGCATACAGCTTCTGCTGGTTCTGCGTTGTAGCCATGTTATCCTTGAGAGCTCGGAGAATGTCCTGACTCTCCTGGATCCAATCCTTGGCTCTCGGAGCCTTGTTGGCACCAAACATCACATCAACGAAATATAAAGCATGGTAACCATATAATGCATAGAACTGAGACATACCAATAGACATGTGATGTGTGTTGTTGTAGCAGTACTCTCCTAGGTGCAGCCACTTCAGCCATGCTCTCTGCTGCCCACTGACATAGTTATGGAAGTATCCCTCTAGCCGCTTGTTAACTATCTTTGTCTGCCCATTTGTCTGTGGGTGATAACTGGTGCTCGGTGTCAACTCTGTCCCCACCAACCAGAAAAGCTCCTACCAAAATCCGCCCATGAAGCAGCTGTCCCTGTCACTGACAATGGTCTTGGGAAGACCATGTAACCTGAAGATATCCCGAAAGAACAGCTCTGCCACCTGTGCTGCTATATAGTGCGCGGATATGGCGAAAAAGTGTGCATATTTTGTCAGTCGATCAACGACGACAAATATACATTCCTTGCCCTGCACCCTGGGAAACCCTGTGATGAAGTCCATCGAAATACTCTCCCATTTCCCCTTTGGAATAGGAAGAGGCTGCAACAAACCTGTTGGATGGTTCATCTCCCCCTTGTTGCACTGACAAACTTCGCACTCCCTGACATGCTGGAGTACGTCCTCCTTGAGGCCCTTCAATGATAACCTCTCTCTGATGGCCCTGTAGGTTTTGGTAAACCCCTGGTGACGAGCCAATGGTGAATCATGAGAAGCCTGTAGTATTTTCTTCTTGAGCTGAGAGCCCTCAGTCAAGAAGATCCTATCCCTTTAGTAGATGATCTCATCCATCACCCTGTATCTATCATCCGTCACCTGCCCATCCAAAACCTCGCAAACAAACCTGTCCTTGGAGTACTCCACCAAAAGTTGAGCCCTCCAATCTGCGTCCAAACTCATCAGAGACAACGCGGCTGGTCTGCGTGAGAGTGCATCAACCACCACGTTGTTCTTCCCTTTGACATACTCAATGTCAAAGTCGTAGGCCTGGATCTTGTTGACCCACTTCTGCAGCCTCTCCTGTAGCTGCTTCTGCTCTAAAAAGAATCTGAGGCTGTTGTGGTCAGTCCTCACCCTGAACCTATTACCTACCAGGTACTGTTGGAATTTGGCCAAGGCATGCATAATGGCCAGCGTCTCCTTGTCATATATAGCATACAACCGTTCATGTGGAAGGAGTTTCCGGCTCTCAAAAGCTATAGGATGGCCTCCCTGCATCAACACTGCGCCGATCCCCTCTTCCGACGCATCACACTCCAGAACAAATCGCTGCGTAAAGTTTGGCAATGCAAGCACTGGGCAGCTGCTCATCACCTCCTTGAGCCTGTCAAAGGCTCGCTGCGCTGTATCTGACCAACAGAATGCCCCCTTCTTCGTCAAATCTGTAAGGGGTGTAGCAAGCTAAGAGAAACTCTTGACGAACTTCCTGTAATAAGTGCAGATACCAACAAATCCTCGAAGTTCCGTCACGTTTCTCGGCTCTAGCCAATCTCTGATGGCCCTGATCTTCTCCTCGTGGACCCTCACTCCGTCCACTCCTATGATGTGTCCCAAGTATAGCATCTCCGTCAACCCAAACTCGCACTTGGAGAGCTTAGCATAGAACTGCAGCTCCTCTAAGATATGTAGCACTACCTCTATGTGTTGGAGATGCTCCTCCCAAGTCCTGCTATATATCAGTATATCATCAAAAAAAACCAACACAAACTTCCTCAGGAGACTGCGGAAGATATGATTCATGTATGACTGGAAGGTGGCCAGTGCGTTGGTTAGCCCGAAAGGCATAACCAAGAACTCAAAGTGGCCATAATGGCACCTGAAAGCGGTCTTGGGAATGTCCTGTTCCCTCAATCGAATCTGGTGGTACCCGGATCTCAAATCGATCTTTGAGAAGAACTGTGCTCCTCTCAACTCATCCATCAGCTCATCAATCCGCGGTATAGGGTACCTGTTCTTCATGGTCTTTTTATTCAGGGCCCTGTAATCAATGCACATTCTCAATGTACCGTCATTTTTCTTCACCAACACCACCGAAGAAGCGAAAGGACTGGTGCTAGGCCGAATGTGTCCAAGAGCTAGCAACTCCTGGATGGCCCGTTCAATCTCGTCCCGATAGGCCTTAGAGTGCCTATAGGGTGTGGTAATAACGACCTAAATGCCCTGCTCTAGCTCAATCGTGTGCTCAAATCCCCGATCCGGTGGCTGACCTGTTGGTATCTCCCCAAACACCCTGTCATACCTGTCAAGGATGGACTGTATCTTTGGATGCACTGTCTGTCCTGTAGTCCCTGCTTCTAATGCACGCAGCTCTACTGCCCACTCTATGTCTCCCTTCCGGAAGTCTGCCTCCATCCGGTGAGCTGAAACAGTTTGGGGTGGGTAAGTGTGCATTTCCCGTATCTTCTCATGCTTCCCGGTCTTCTTATCATCCCACTCCATCTCCAAGGCCTCCCAATCTGTGGTGACCTTCCCTAGAGTGATTAGCCACTGTACACCCAATACCACATTGGTATCCGGTATGTTAACCATGAAAAAGTGGTCAGTCACTGTGTAGGTGCCCATCGTCATTGCCAGCCCTGGAACATATCTGACACATTGCATCGTCTGATCTCCTGGGATCAACACTGAAAATCCATCGAAGCTCTCTGTCTGTATGCCTCTCCGCTCTACCATCTGTGCATCGATGAAATTGTGGGTTGCCCCACTGTCGACCAGTACTGACACTCGTTGCCCTCGTACACGCAGTGTCAGATACTTGGGAACTCCTCGCAATGCTGCAAGGGTCCCTCCGGTAGGTGCAAAAGCTGCACCTCCTGCTTCTGGGGGTGGAGGTGGAAAATGATCCTGCACTGCATGGCTGCCTCCTGCCTCCATGTCATCATCCTCATCTTATTCCCCACTACTCTCGGAGAAGACCTCGATAAAATGTGCTTTGCCTGCAGCACATCTGTGTCCTGGTGCCCACGGCTCCTGACAGGTAAAACACAACCTCTTCTTCTTAAAATCCCTCCTGACATCATCATCTAACTGTTCCCTACCCGGATTCCCCTTAGGAGGCGGAATCCTCACATCCTTCCCCTTTGGCTGGAAAGCCTATCTCTGGGGGTAAGGTGTCCTGGTCCTGGGTAAAGCATCCTCGAAACCTGGGTCCTGCCAACATCGTCCTGGAGTGTGGCTGGTCTGGTGGATTTGACCAAACCTCGAAGTGGCTCTGTTAACCCCTCAATGAACATGTATATCATCCGTGCCGCGGATAGATCAGGCACCATCACCGAAAGTCTCAGAAAATCTGCAATATATGTCTCCGGGCTCCCGGTCTGTTTGAGCCTCGTCAGCTCAACAAAGTGCTCCTCCGAATCCCTCCGGTCAAACCTCTCTCAATCTCCGGGTGAACTCGGCATATGTAGTCATTGTCGAATGCCCGAGTGTAACCATCCCATGGAACCACCAACGCCGAGCCTCACCATCCAAATGCAGCGTCGCCACCTTGATGGCCTCTGTCTCTGCCATCTGGTTGAGCTGGAAGTATATGTCCCTGTCTCTGCCATCTAGTTGAGCTGGAAGTATATATCCAGTTTCTCCACCCAAGACTTTGCCGAACTGTTTGATGAACCATCAAACGTAGGCAAATGGAACCTGCTCACTGTTCGTTGAGTGTCTCCCTCGTGATAATGCCGGTGCCCTCTATGATGGTCGTGAGGTCTACTGTCCCGCTGGAGCTGAACAAAATATTTGAATGAAAGGGCATCCCTGAACTTCTGCCCATATGCCTGATACTCAGCAAAATAATCACCCATGTGGCCAGGCTCTGGCTCCTGCTGTGCTCCTGCCCCTGTGTCTGCACCCAGAAACATGGGCATAGTGGAACGTGTGGGTGCATGTGATGCCATGTGCTGAGTGGCATCATGCTCCTGCAAATGGTGGGACGTGCCTGAGCCCTCACCAATCTGAAAACCCCTTGGGGTTTCACGCTGTCTATCCTCTACAGCAATGAATCTCTGCCCTATCACCTCAATCTGCCTCGACAGATCCTGTACTGACTTGAGGAGCATTTCCCCAAACTTCTTTGCATCACTATCATCTGCCATTGGCTCCTCCTGTTTTGCGTTCACTACTGGACCCTGTTCTGCATCCACTACTGGATCCTGTTCTGCGTCCTCTACTGGAACGCAGCCATCCTCTCTGTAGGTGATTTGCAACCTACGTTCTCTGTCACGGTACTTCCTACCCCTGTAGCAAATGTACGGCCTCTCTCCCGGTGTCATAGACAACTTGCTCCACAGGCTGAGCCAGGTCTATGAGCTCTGATACCACTATAATATCCCCTTTCAGGGATATCTCTCAAACACAGTCAACTCTAAACCAGAGATGGACTGGAGGGGCGTTTACCAGATATTTCACCTTTGAAAAGAGGGTGAGATCTGGAGGCTACCCGGCCCTCACCAGACTCTGTCTATAGAGTATGGGAAAAACACAACAGATGGGATAGCAACTGGAATGTCTCAAAGGGAAAATAGGCAGTGATACAGAGCATACAACAATACATGAAATGCTAGAAACAGTATATGAAACAGATACACATGAAATAGAGAGAATGCTGAGCCATTTTATTATACTGAGAAATAGAAATGAGTACAAGAGGTGATCAGAATGATGGTACCTCGACTTGCACCAGGCAAGTGAAGAAACACTCTCAGAATGACAAAGGAATGGCTGCTCTCTGATCTGCGTCCAAGCTGCTGGAGAACTGCTCTGCTGTTGCCACTGCTGGAACCATCTGAGGGGCTGCTCCCCTACTCAGAAAAAGCTGAAACTCTGGAATCAACCTTTACTCACAAAACCCAGCAAAGCCCAGAGAGCGTTTCTGGAAGGGTCGACCCCCGAAAATACCCCTTTTGGGGATCTACGCTATCCTCCAAGGCTCTGCGCTGATGCTGAATAAATCCGCCCAAAATATGGCCTCCTGCTCTGCCAAAAGCCTCCAATAGGCAAGGGCTGGCCCCTTGCTCAATCTCCTGACCCGAAACCCTCGAAATAATACCAAACCGGAGCTCCCTCAAGATGGACTGCGTCCTCCCTCTCAAGACTGCGCAGTCTATAGATGCAATGCTCCTCCTCAAATGCCACAACTCGATCCTCTTGCAAAATACTGATGGGAATTCCTCACTCGAGCAAGCATTCGAAGTCTCTCGGGGCTGAGGGTGAGATCTCCGAACGGAGACACTCAATGCACTAAACAATGATGCAGACAAGCTAAACAACTAGCGTGCTCAAAGTCGAAGTGACCAGCTCGATATGCATAAACTCCAATGAGAAAATGAGGAGGCTCTCCTCCTTCTTATAACGATGGGCCTCTCTCAACCCTAGGCCCCACCATCTCCTACGTAGCCTCCATTTGACCCACGTTGCCAACTCAACTACGCTGTCTATGCCCACGTGGTCTAAGTGGGTCCCCCTCTACGTGGTCTCTCGGCCCCCCTTGGCCCACTTAAGTTATAACATTGAGTTTACTAGGGAGTGTACTTTATTTTAGTGAGTTATGTCCCCCTCTTACTCACTTTTATTTATATTTTAACCATAGAAGGCAAAATTGATCAAAGTTAATATTTCCAATTAGCTATCGCTAATTGGGAATATTACAGTGCAAAAACGAGTTTTCAAATTTAATTATGGTGATTGTGTTGAACACATCAGCGTCAACATTTTTGATTGAACGTGTCTCCTTTGTTTTCGAAAGGGTAAAGGTATCGGGTTAATCATTTTTCATCCACTGTAATCAATGAAAGTTCATTAACACGATATTATCACATAATACGAATTTTATTCGCAATCATGACTGGGAATGACTTGATTTTTCACTCATTACCTGTTTTACCTCGACTGTATGTAAAGCCACCTCGGTTTACCCCGTAAGCAGTCAGATGATGTAAATTCAGGGATCCTTCACACTTGACGTTGAGAGTTGTTTTGTTTACAGGGTTTCAGGATCAAATCTTGTGGATAACACACATCTAAAAGGGGAAAGGAGGTTAGTTGGACCGGACCAAGCCCAAGGTGTCATATTTGCTGGATGTTTACCCCGATATTCTCCGGTTGTTTCAGCAAGTGAGATTAAAAAAGGAGCAATTTTGTTGGAGTTCCAAGGCTGGTTTGGATAGGGACCTTATATTTTTCCAGCAAGGATGTTGAACTACAATTTAGGGACCTGTTCTACTTTCAAGGGAGGCAGTTGAGTAGATATTTTGTTTTACCTAAACATCAAAATATTTTCCTATAGGTATTCTAGAAAAGATTGAACATTTTTGAGTTTATATTTTACATACGTGAACTTGAAATATATTTAGAATATCTCAGATTTTGTAATTAATATGGTGACTACTATTCTGTAAACAGTTATGTAAGCCTTATATAATAGTTTGTGAATAATGATGAAGGGTTGAAAATTAATTGAAAAAACATATTTGCAGTCTGATATATTTGAGAAATCTTGAATATATTTAAATTTTTAATGAGCAGTTTGTAGGAAATTCATGTGTTGCATTTCCTTGTCAATAATTCTTTGTTAACAAATTATTTTGTCATGTCTGAGATTATTAATTTCTAAGATTGGATTTCATTTATGATCCTCCCTTGAATTATCAACCATTATTATTTGTTACTTCATCCATATATAAACTTTGTTTTCCTCCATTCCCTTTTCTCTTCTAAATCTCCTAAACAGTCAAAGGACTTGTTGCTTTCATGGTTTGTACAACTTGCTCATTGGATCTGTAATTTCATTTGTTTAAGAACTGGACTCCATGCCCAATGGTATGTTTTAAAGGTCACCCAACCAATTTTATCCCTATATCCAAATCTGGCCACCTGAACTCAGCGGCAGAAAACCTTACCATAGGGTAGTTGAGTTTTACGGAGAGATCTCTCTCCGAGTTGAAGGGCCAGCTTCAACCTAAAAGAGGTTTTGAGGTTACCTTATGGTTTTTCCCTGAGTGATAACACACTCGTTAGGAGTTCGAATTAGTTAATTGGGCCTACAGTAGCCCCTAGAATAAAATAATGTGCAAAGTAACTAACTTTTGGTGACAAGCCCACCAAACTAAATCATAAATAAAATGATAAGCCTCTCAACAGGTCAAAATATAAACAATGCATGTCGTAGGGCCCTCCAAGAAGCTGGATGAGGTCCATAGGTTCCATACCAATGAATAGGACCCTCAAAAATGATGGGAAAGGGGGTAGCCCCTTGTTATCCAAACAATAAACCTGTGGTGTTCCCAGTGGGTGTGGGCACACCAATAACCTCATGAGTCTCCGAGTAAGTTGAAGGTGCCTATAGATCATCTTTATGGGCTCAGTTGATGGAATAAATGATGCCACATAAACGTACAAATCTTGGGTCACTTGCCAAGTGTATGGTGCAACTATGGGGTTTGCTGGGCATGGTGAAACAAGTGCATCTTCCTCGTCGAATAGGTGGATCTTGAGAAAAATATGAACATATTTGGGGATCCATGGAGTGTTGTATATTGCTATGGAGGTCCATGGATCTCTAGACACCCTACATATGCTAATGTAGCCCTATGGAGAGTTAGGACCTCGTATAGGGAGACCAAACTCATAATGGATACCATCTGCAATCCTGCATAAGATCCAATGCGCTCCCTAACGTTCAAGCACAACAAGTCATTAAAGTAAACAAGTAAAATAGCTTATAAACCATGGACAACAAGTGGACACTTCATACTAGCATGCCCTTCCATAGTGGGCTTTGGCATGTGCTAATGCCTCCAAGATCCAAAGGGGTTAACTAGGTACCTTATTAGATGGTTTCTACCTTTAGATGGGATAGTATGTCCAAGGTACATCCCTCAAATGATGGTGGCATGTGATAAAGGGGTGAATGGAATAAGGAATGAAAGGGGAAATTTTGGCCCGCATATTGGGGTACAAGGGTAGCTAGAAGAAAGAAAGCCCACACCTGGGTATATAATTTATAGGAGGGTGAAATCGTGGTACATGAGGTTCCCCGACCTTGATTTTTCCACCCTTCTTTATATGCATTTTTCCTTTTATGATTTTTCTTTGATTAATTTCTCGAGGTTCAGAGGATAAGAGCATGATGTGTAAGATATAACAGTGGATAACTCATTGTAGGTAGGGCGGTTCATTTCCCTCTAGGGCAGCCAAGGGGGATGATGGCAGTGATGATGATGTGGTCATGAGTGCTCATGTACCTCGAGAGAAGAGGTGGGGCGACATTGATATGTAGTTCTCTTGAACTGCAGATGGGGGCAAGATCCTTGAGGTTCCCAAACTCTTAGATCACATACGAGCTACGGGAGCCCTTAATGAGAGTAGCAGGATGAATGGAGTTAGTTGGTGCAGAGGATCATGAAGGAAATTTGGCAGTGCTGTGACGCGGAAGACTGGAGCAGCGCAGAGGAGAGGCAACAACAACATGGAAGTAGCAGCACAAAGGCTGATGTGATTTCAGCAGCACAGAGGCTGTGCTTACGTAGTGCAGAGTAGTAGATAACGCCTAGCTTCAGAGGGCCAGCGCAGAGCAACAGTATAGGGTGCTTCAGTATCGAGATGCAACCAAACTAACTTGTCTATCAATATTTTGGGTGACATCGTTCAATTGCTTACTTCTCAGCAACTGAGTTGCAGTGCAACAATTAGTAGTGTTAGTGCTATGGGCAGCGTGATGCAGCATTTGAGAGGGAGCTATTGAACATATGAGGTAGTCACTATGGCAGAGTCATGGGCAGCAGTATAGAAGGTAACAACGCAGTGGATGAGGGGCAACAACCAAGCATCAACGACGTAGGGGACCGATGCCATGGATCAGAGTAACACTTTTGGAGTGAAGTGTTGCGAGTGGTGAGATTTTGGGTAGTAGCGTATGTGCTCTAGCTTCGAAATTTTTTGGAGGGACTAGAACACATGATATCTTCAAGACCCAGAAATCGTTTGGAGAAATTCCACCTGGAACCTAAGTTATTCAAAATATTAATTATTTTAATGGAGACCCTAAGTCTAACTTAAGGAAATTAAATAATTAAAGTGAATTAATTTAGACATGTGAGTGAGAATGTTCTAAGTGACGTAGATCAAGTATTTTCTAGTCTTAGCCGTCGATTAGAGATTAGATCATGGCTGTTATATATTCAATGAGAAGGGTATTAAAGGAAGGCTTGGCGTTAGTTGGAGAACACACACATAGTAGCAGCACTTGAGCTAAGTCAAAATTATGGGGTGTAGTTTGCTGAGAATTTTCGAGCGAGCTTACAATGCAATGGGGTGCAGATTGGCCGTGGGATTTCAGATCCGAGGTCGAGGATACATTGGCAGAGAGGCATATCCGTACTAGAGCAATGTAGAGACCCGACAAGGGTGACGCAGGCCCAGCTAGAGCAGCACAGCGGTAACATATGCTCAACCAAGGTGACGCAGGCCAAGCCAGAGCTACACAGAGGCATCATAGGCTCAATAAGAGTGACGCAGGGCTAGCCTGTGCTGCGTAGAGGCTTACATAGGGCCATAAGGCTGATGCAGTGGTGGGAGAGGCAGCGCTGGGGTTCCAGTGGGCCAAAAAGGGCTCATTTTCAGCAGATCCAGAAGGTGTGAAGCCTTAGCTGAATCAGCCATATTTTCTGTCTCCGAGTGATAGAGGTACATCTGCCGAGATTTTCTCTGTTTGGGAAAACCATGTATGGTGCCCTTGAATATATTCAGAATTCTGCATAATAATAAAACCCTGTAAGAATTGTTGCACCGATTTTCCTGCATTGGGTTTTTCAGGGGACATTTTTCCGAAAAATGTTGTGTCCTTTGTCATGTGGGCTATATTCTTCAGTGCTTGATCTGAATGTATGTATAGGCTGCAATAGTGTTTACTTTGATGTTTTACTGAATATTTCAGAAAAATAACTTGTTAATTAAATCAAACAAGTAGGAGAAGTAAATCAGAAAACTGCAGTAGGGTTTCTGTAATTTAGATTCAAAATTTTTCACGACTAGTGAGATTGGCACGCAACAGTTTCTTTGAGAAGTGGAAAGTTTCTGTCCAAAGCATATTGGGCAAAGACATTGTGATATCCCTTTTCAGGGATATCTCTCAAACACAACAAACTCCAACCAGAGATGGACTGGGAGGGCGTTTACCAGATATGTCACCTCTGAAAAGAGGGTAAGATCTGGAGGCTACCTGGCCCTTTCCAGACTCTGTCTAAGAGTATGGGGTAAACACACCAAGTGGTATACTAACAGTAATGCTCAGATAGATAAAAATAACAGTAGTGCAAGCATATAATAGCAATGTAGACATAAACATATACTCAAGAAATATAGATAGAATGCCAAGCCATTTTATTATACTGAGAATAGAAATGAGTATAACAGGTGATCAGAGTGATGGCACCTAGACTTGCACCAGGAAAGTGAAGAAAAGCTCTCAGAATGATAGAGAAATGGTTGCAAACTGATCTGCGTCCAAACTGCCGGAGAACTGCTGTGCTGCTGCTACTGCTGGAATCACATGAAGATTTGGGGCTGCTCCCCACCTCATAAAATGCTGAAACTACGGAATTAGCCTCTACTCAACAAACCCAGAAAAGCCCAGAAAGCTTTTCGCAAATAGCCGACCGCCGAAAAACACCTCCTTGGGGATCTACGTTATCCCTCAAGGCTCTGCATTGCCCCTGAAGAGAACACTCCAAAATACAGCCTCAAACTCCACCAAAAATCTCCAATGGGCATGGGCTGGCCCCTTGCTCAATCTCAGAGCCTGAATCCTCCGAACAAGATCAAACCAAACTCCCCACCATGGGAACTGCGCCCTCCCTCTCAGGACCGTGCAGTCTCTAGAAGAGAAGCTCCTCCACAAACAAAAACTCGATCCTCCCACCAAAATACTGAAGAGAAAACCTCACCCGAGGAGGCACTCGAAGTCCCCTGGGGTTGAGGGTGAGATATCCGAACGGAGACAATCGTTGCACTAAACAGTGTTGCAGACAAGCTAAACAACTAGTGTGCTCAAGAAGTCGAATGACCAGCTCAATATCACAACATCGAATGCTCCAAATGAGGAGGCTCTCCTCCTTATATAACGTTGGCCTCTCTCTCTCAAACCCTAGGCCTCTCATCCAACGTAGCCTCCTTGGCCCCCACGCTGCCAACTCAACCTGCGCTGTCTCTCCAAGTGTTCACGTGGGCCCCTTCCCTACGTGGTCCTTTTGCCCCCCTTGGTTCACTTAAGTTACAACATTGTGCTACTAGGGAGTGAACTTTTATTTCTAAAGTGAGTTACGTCCCCTCTACTCACCTTTTTATTTATAAATAAACTATAGAAGGCAAAATTGAGCAAAATCGAATATTCCAATTAGCCATTGCTAATTAGGAGTATTACAGTCTCCCCCGGCAAAAATGTTGCTTGTCCTCAAGCAACTGAAGTGATGGATGCTGCAAAATTTTCTCACTCTCCCAAGTGGCATCCTCATCTGGCAAATTCTTCCACCTCACCAAGAATTCTCGGACCGTCCTGCTCCGTAGCTGCCTCTCCCTGGTATCAATAATGGCCTTTGGTTGCAACACCAAATGCCCCTCATCATCCGTGGGTGGTAGCTCATCGGTCACTGTCACCTGCTGCCCCAATGCCTTCTTCAGGCATGATACATGGAAAATGTTATGAATCTTGCTGCCTTGGGGCAGCTCCAACTCATGCAACCTGTCCAACCCTGCGTATCACCTTGTATGGCCCATAAAAGTGGGGCTTGAGCTTCTCAAATCCCTTCTGCTTCAGTGACGACTGTCGGTATGGCTGTAATCGTAGGTAGACCAAGTCCCCTACCTCAAAATGTCTCTCCACCCGACCCCGGTTAGCATACAGCTTCTGCTGGTTCTGCACTATAGCCATATTATCCTTGAGAGCTCGGAGAATATCCTGACTCTCTTGGATCCAAATCTTGGCCCTTGGAGCCTTGCTAGCACCAAACATCACATCAGCAAAAGACAAAGAATGATACCCATATAAAGCGTAGAATGGAGTCATACCAATGGACATGTGACGTGTAGTGTTGTAGCAGTACTCCCCCAGATGCAGCCACTTCAACTATGCTCGCTGCTGACCACTGACATAGTTACGCAAGTAGCCCTCCGCCACTTGTTAAATATCTCCATCTGCTCGTCCGTCTGTGGGTGATAACTGGTACTCTGTGTCAACTCCGTCCCCACCAATCGGAAAAGCTCCTGCCAAAATCCGCCCATGAAGCGGCTGTCCCTATCACTGATGATGGTCTTAGGAAGACCATGTAGCCTGAAGACCTCTTTGAAGAACAACTTGGCTACCTGCGCTGTTGTGTAGTGTGCGGATATGGCGAAAAAATGTGCATACTTTGTCAGTCGATCAACGACGACAAAGATACAATCCTTGCCCTACACCATGGGCAACCCTATGATGAAGTCCATCGAAATACTCTCCCATTTCCCCTCCGGAATGGGAGGAGGCTGCAATAATCCTGCGGGATGGCTCATCTCCCCCTTGTTCCTCTGGAAAAAATCGCACTCCCTGATGTGCTGGAGTATGTCCTCCTTGAGGCCCTTCCATGAGAACCTCTCTCTAATGGCCCTGTAGGTTTTGGTAAACCCCTGATGGCCGGCCAATGGTGAATCATGTGATGCCTGAAGTATCTTCTTCTTGAGCTGAGATCCCTCAGTCAAGAAGATCCGGTCGTTGTAGTAGATGATCTCATCGACCACCCTGTACCTGTCATCCGCCACCTGACCATCCAGTACCTCATATGCAAATCTGTCCTTGGAGTATTCCACTAAAAGTCGAGCCCTCCAGTCTGTATCCAAGCTCATAAGAGATAACGTGGCTGGTCTACGTGAAAGGGCATCTGCTACCACGTTGTTCTTCCCATTGAAATACTCAATGTCAAAGTTATATGCCTGGATCTTACTGATCCACTTCTGCTGCCTCTCTTGTAGCTACTTCTGCTCCAAAAAGAACCTGAGGCTGTTGTGATCAGTTCTCACCCTAAACCTGTTGCCCACCAAATACTGTCGGAATTTGGCCAATGCATGCATAATGGCCAGCATATCCTTGTCGTATATAGAATACAACCTCTCGTGTGGAAGGAGCTTCTGGCTCTCAAAGGCTATAGGGTGACCTCCCTGCATCAATACTGCGCCGATCCCCTCTCCCGACGCATCACACTTCAAAACAAATGGCTGCGTAAAATCCGACAATGCAAGCACTGGGCAACTGCTCATCACCTCCTTGAGCCTGTCAAAGGCTCGCTGCACTGTATCCGACCAACTGAATGCCCCCTTCCTCGTCAGATCTGTTAGGGGTGCAGCAAGCTGTGAGAAACTCTTGACGAACTTCCTGTAATAAGTACAAATGCCAATGAATCCCCGAAGTTCTGTCACGTTCCTCGGCTCCGGCCAATCTCTGATGGCCCTGATCTTCTCCTCGTGGACTCTCACTCCGTCCACCCCTATGATGTGTCCCAAGTACAACATCTCCGTCAACCCAAACTCACACTTGGTGAGCTTGGCATAGAACTGCTACTCCCAAATGCGCAATACTGTCTTAATGTGTTGGAGATGCTCCTCCCAAGTCCTGCTGTAAATGCGGATATCATCAAAGAACACCAACACAAACTTCCTCAAGTGACTGCGGAAGATGTGATTCATGCAGGACTGGAATGTCGCTGGGGCGTTGGTTAGCTTGAAGGGCATCACCAAAAACTCAAAGTGCCCATAGTGACACCTGAAGGCGGTCTTGGGAATGTCCTGTTCCCTCACGCGAATCTGATGGTACCCAGATCTCAAATCAATCTTTGAGAAGAACTTTTCTCCTCTCAACTCATCCATCAACTCATCGATCCTGGGTATGGGGTACCTGTTCTTCAGGGTCTTCTTGTTCAGGGCCTTGTAGTCAATGCACATCCTCAATGTGTCGTCCTTCTTCTTCACCAACACCACGGAAGAAGCAAAAGGACTCGTGCTCGACTGAATGTGCCCAAGAGCTAGCAACTTCTGGATGGCCCGCTCAATCTCATCCCGATAGGCCTTGGGATGCCTATAGGGGGTAGTAATCACTGCCTGTATGCCCTGCTCAAGCTCAATGGTGTGCTCAAACCCCCGGTCTGGTGGCTGTCCTGGCGGAATCTCCCCAAACACTATGGCATACCTGTCAAGGATGCACTGTATCTCTGGGTGCACCGTCTGCCCTGTAGTCCCTGCCTCTGATGCACGCAGCTCAACTGCCCACTCTATGTCTCCCTTCTGGAAGGCTGCCTCCATCCAATGAGCTAAAACAATCTGAGGCGGATATATGTGCTGTCCTCGTATCTTCTCATGCCTCCCGGTCTTCTCATCATCCCACTCCATCTCTAGGGCCTTCCAATCTGTCGTGACCTTCCCTAGAGTGATAAGCCACTGAACACCCAGTATCATGTTGGTGTCCGGAATATTGACCACGAAAAAGTGGTCGGTCAGTGTATAGGTGCCCATCGTCACTGACAACTCTGGAACATAACGAGCACACACCATGGTCTGATCTCCTGGGACCAAAACTGAAAATCCATTGAAGCTCTCTGTCTATATACCTCTTCGCTCAACCATCTGTGCATCGATGAAGTTGTGGGTTTCCCCACTGTCAACCAAAACTGATACGCGCTAGCCACGTACTGTCCCCCGTACGCGCAGCGTCAAATACTTGGGAACTCCTCGCAATGCTGCAAGGGCCCCTTCGGTAGGTGCAAACGCTGCACCACCTGCTGCTGGTGGTGGAGGCGGCAAAGGATCCTATGCTGCATGACTGTCTCCTGCCTCCACGTCATCCTCCTCATCCTCTTCCCCACTGCTCTCGGAGAAGACCTCAATAAAATGTGCTTTGCCAGCAGCACATCTATGTCCCGGTGCCCACGGCTCCTGACAGGTGAAGCACAACCGCTTCTTCTTCAGCTCCCTCCTGGCATCATCATCCATCTGTGCCCATCCTGGATTCCCCTTTGGAGGCAGAATCCTCACATCCTTCCCCTTGGGCTGGAAAGCCTGTCTCTGGGGGTAAGGTGTCTGGGTCCTAGGTAAGGCATCCTGTAAATCCCGGGTCCTGCTAATAGCATCCTGGAGTGTGGCTGGTCTAGTAGATCTGACTAGACCCCGAAGTGGATCTGCTAATCCCTCAACAAACATGTAGATCATCCGTGCCGCGGATAGATTTGGCACCATCACTGAAACACTCAAGAAGTCTGCAATGTATGTCTCTGGGCTCCCGGTCTGTTTGAGCCTCGTCAGCTCAACAAAGTGCTGTTCCAGATCCCTCCGGTCAAATCTCTCTATCAATCTCTTGGTGAACTCGACATATGTCGTCACTGTGGAATGTCCGAGTGTAACCATCCCATGGAACCACCAGTCCTGGGCCTCACCATCCAAATGTAATGTCGCCACCTTGATGGCCTCCGTCTCTGACATCTGGTTGAGCTGGAAATAGATGTCCAGCTTCTCCACCCAAGACTTTGCCGAATTGTTTGATGAACCATCAAACGTAGACAGGTGGAATTTGCTAGTTGTGCGGTGGGTATCTCCATCATGATAATGTCGGTGCCCTCTATGATGGTCGCGGGGTCTACTGTCCCGCTGGAGCTGAACAAAGTCTCTGAACGAGAGATCATCTCTGAACTCCTGCCCATAGGCCTGATACTCTGCAAAATAATCGCCCATATGGTCGGGCTCTGTCTCCTGCTGGGCTCCCGCCCTTGTGTCTGCTCCCAGGAAAGTGGGCATGGTAGAGCGTGTAGGTGCATGTGATGCATGGTGCTGGGTAGCATCACGCTGAGTGGCAATATGCTCCGGAAAATGGTGGGATGTACCCGATTCCTCACCAATCTGGAAACCCCTTGGGGTTTCACGCTGTCTAGCCTCCATAGCGGTGAATCTCTGCCCCATCACCTCGATCTGCCTCGTCAGATCCTGTACTGATCTGAGGAGTGCTTCCCCAAATTGTTTTGTATCACTATCATCTCCCATCGACTCTCCCTGCTCTGCGTCTGCCACAGGCTCCTCTTGTTCTGCGTCCACCACCCGAACGCAGTCCCCCTCTCCGTAGGTGTTCTCCAACCTACGCTCAATATCTTTGTACTTCCCGCCTCTGTAACAAATGTAGGGCTTCTCCCCCAGTGTTATAGACAACTAGCTCCACAGGCTGAGCCAGAACTATGCTCTGATACCACTGTAATATCCCTTTTCAGGGATATCTCTCAAACACAACAAACTCCAACTAGAGATGGTCTGGGAGGGCGTTTACCATATATGTCACCTCTGAAAAGAGGGTAAGATCTGGAGGCTACCTGGCCCTTTCCAGACTCTGTCTAAGAGTATGGGGTAAACACACCAAGTGGTATACTAACAGTAATGCTCAGATAGATAAAAATAACAGTAGTGCAAGCATATAATAGCAACGTAGACATAAACAGATACTCAATAAATATAGATAGAATGCCAAGCCATTTTATTATACTGAGAATAGAAATGAGTACAACAGGTGATCAGAGTGATGGCACCTAGACTTGCACCAGGCAAGTGAAGAAAAGCTCTCAGAATGATAGAGAAATGGCTGCAAACTCATCTGCGTCCAAACTGCCGGAGAACTGCTGTGTTGCTGCTACTGCTGGAATCACATGAAGATTTGGGGCTGCTCCCCACCTCAGAAAATGATGAAACTCTGGAATCAGCCTCTACTCAACAAACCCAGAAAAGCCCAGAAAGATTTTCGCAAATAGCCGACCCCCAAAAAAACACCTCCTTGGGGATCTACGCTATCCCTCAAGGCTCTGCGCTGCGCCTGAAGAGAACAATCCAAAATACAGCCTCAAACTCCACCAAAAATCTCCAATGGGCAAGGGCTGGCCCCTTGCTCAATCTCAGAGCCTGAATCCTCCGAACAAGATCAAACCAAACTCCCCACCATGGGAACTGCGTCCTCCCTCTCAGGACTGTGCAGTCTCTAGAAGAAAAGCTCCTCCACACACAAAAACTCGATCCTGCCACCAAAATACTGAAGAGAAAACCTCACCCGAGCAAGCACTCGAAGTCCCCCGGGGCTGAGGGTGAGATCTCCGAACGGAGACACTCGTTGCACTAAACGGTGCTGCAGACAATGCTAAATAGCCAGTGTGCTCAAGAAGTCGAATGACCAGCTCAATATCACAACATCGAATGCTCCAAATGAGGAGGCTCTCCTCCTTATATAACATTGGCCTCTCTCTCTCAAACCCTAGGCCTCTCATCCAACGTAGCCTCCTTGGCCCCCACACTGCCAACTCAACTTGCGCTGTCTCTCCAAGTGTTCACGTGGGCCCCTTCCCTACGTGGTCCTTTTTCCCCCCTTGGTTCACTTAAGTTACAACGTTGTGCTAATAGGGAGTGAACTTTTATTTCTAAAGTGAGTTACGTCCCCTCTACTCACCTTTTTATTTATAAATAAACTATAGAAGGAAAAATTGAGCAAAATTGAATATTCCAAATAGCCATTGCTAATTAGGAATATTACAGACATGCTACCGGGATGGGACAAGATGTGGGCTGACATGTAGTAGGAGGATTTGAGACAAGCTCTTTTGAATAGTTCCATTAGTGGTAGTAGCAACGGGCAGAAAACGGTGAAGGAGGAGAATTTGGCCCTTACATCTAAGGATCCCAATGAGGAACAGGGGGAGCAGAGGAAGAAGAAGGACCTGTCAAAGGTCAAGTGCTTCAGATGTGGTGAGATAAACCACTACAGTACCCAGTGTCCTCTTAGGAAGAAGGACAAGGAGGAGAAGAAGGACCAACAAGCAGCTTCTACAAAGATCGATAGGCTTTCCTCCAGGATGGAGGAAGACTTCGCGATGTTCGTTGATATACCTCCAGGAGTGAGGTGGGGTGACTTGGTGTTGTAGCCCTAGAGAGCGAAAAAGGGGCAGGATCCTTGAGGAGTCCACCTCTTGGATCAGTACTTGGTTATGGGGGCCCACAAAATTCAATAGCAATATTGACGAGTGGCAGAATTGTTGAGCTAGTAGCATTCAGATGTTGGGAAACGCAGTGCAGAGTCAGCAACAACGCAGATTACTCACTGACAATGCAGATGCTAGTAGCAGTCAGGACTCAGGTGACAACATCACACTAAACAAAGTTGGTTCAATTTTGGATGTTTTTCAGTTACAGATGCTGTAGTAATAGCAACAACAGAGTTGCAGTGCAGATGAAATGTTGGCAGCAGTTCAACAGATTCAGCAGTAGCAAAGATACAATTCATATTAGAGTTTGCGCAATGGTTGGTGGGAAACAATATCTAGACATCAGGAGCGTGATAGGATATGATGTATAGATAGGGTTTTGTGGCAACAGGTGCAACATTAGAACACATTCCTCGCTAAGAGGGAGTGTTAGTTTTTGTAGCATCAAATATGTTCTAGCCACGAAATTCTGTGGAGAGGTTAGAATACATGAGATCTCCAAAACCCAAAAATAGTTTTTGGAAAGTCCGCCCATAAGTGCCTCAATTATATTATTAACCAATTTTTTAAATATTTATTTTTTAATTACTTATTTTTTAAATATTTCCTAAGTCTAAACTTAGGGAATATGGTTAATTAATCAATATTAACTGAGATAAGACGAGAATAATCTAGAAACTCATACGGATCAACTCCAAGATGATCCTATCCATCGATTATGTTTTAATCTTGGTCGTTGGTGCTCCAACAGAGGATTATAAGAGGAGGTCGATGTGGTGATGGAGAAGACACTTCAGCAAAGTTTGATTTCATTTGCAGATCGATTTCCAGAGTAGTCGGAGTTAGTTGCTAGAGAGAGAGAGTCAGATAGATTGCAACAGTGTGAGAGGGGCAGGGACAGTGATCCGAAGGAAATATTTCCAGATCCGGAGAGGCAATAGCAAGAGGGACGAGTTATCCCAGAGAGGGAACACAGAGGCTCTGCGCAATAGTTTCAACAAGGTCGTTCGATTTGGTTGTGAGAAAAATTATGCTCAGTTCCAGAGGCCGGGAAAAGGTTCCAAAAGGTCGGAGAGGCGATTTCCTCAGCAACTGGAGGCAGAATGACTTCATCAGAGGTAGTTTCAAGCCACATGTATGCGAGACAGCGCAAAGGCAACACATGAGGGCTCATGCTGGGGTTTGGACGACCAGTTTGTTTAAGGCAAGTTGTGCCAGAGATTTCTTGTGGAAGAATGGTAATTCCCTTCAATATTTTTCCCATATTTTCTTGTTGTTTGTATTTCCAGTTGGGCATCCATAGATGTACTCAGATTTCACTGCTACATAATAAAATAAAACCCTCATCTGGTGCACTGATTTTCCCAAGTTGGGTTTTTTCGGGGACTTTCATCCAAAAATAATTGTGTTAATTTTATGTGTGTGTGCTAGAATTTCTTCCAACATTTATTTTTCCATAGTTTTATTTGTGTCGATTGCAGTGTGATTTATTCAATATTTTCCATAGAAAACAACAAATAAATTGTTAAGTAAAATTAACAATTAGGAGAATTTCCAGTTGCTGCAATATGACTCCGGTTTAGGAATTTTCACAGGTTCCTCTTTCTCTCGTTTGGTTTTGACCTCACTAATTGGTGGATGAGTGTATGAACCCCCAAGAAAAATGTTGAATACATCATATTCTACAAGATTAGTGTGCTCATTTGTTTCATCATTGTCAATCTCGTCACTATCACTTTTCTCATCCTCGAAAGATGAGTCTTGCTCCATCGCATTGGTCGGCGCCAAAGTGTTTGGGACATGAGATGAGCTTGGATTATCTCCTTCACTTTGCTTTTTAGGAAAAGGTTTTCCCTTTGGAATGTAGCTATACTTTTGGGCCTTTTCCAATGCAGTGATTTTGTTCATAATGATCCTATCCCGTGAGTGGACCTATTCACTGAGACTTTCCATCTTCTTGATGAGGATAGCCAAAAGGATTTCTTCATGTTGTTCCTTCAATTTCTCCTTCTTAGCCTCAAATTTGGATTTGGGGAGGTCATTAGAATCCATTCTTTTGTTTAAAGGAGATCACTTGATGAGAACATCTACTTCCAGAGATCATTGTAGCAACTTAATCATGAATCTACCCCTTGCAAAAGGGACATTTAGTGCAAAATGGACTTCAAAAGCATTATAAAGTCCATTTTTTTGTTTAATACCTCCCTAGTGGCGTTTGTGTAGAGCTGATATCTGTGATGTTTGTATTGTATGGTCATATAGCTATTGTACAACTAAATCCACTACTATACAATTGAATTCAATTATACATTGGCTACCGTGCAGCGAGTGTGTGACGGTTGTACAAACATACAACTAAATCCATATACCTATTTTATTTATTTAGATTGAACTTGGCTGTAAATTAGAAAAATTTAAACGTAGATTTTAAAACTGAAATTCAATCGATCCTAGCTTCGAATGATCCAAAACCTTTTTGTCTATTTGATTTTTTACATTGGAAATCCCTCAATTCATATCTACCAACAACAATTCCTAGGTCTTCACACTCATAGAAACTTCATGGCATCCAAAATGTTCAAATTGCAAGAGTGAAACCTTATTTATCAAAGGCCCAAAAATCTTGATACAACTTTGAGAATGTTGGGGTCTAATACCATATAACAATAATATAAACAAAAGGAAGCCAAGATCACATCAATAATGAAAAAGAAAAAGTTTTCTTATAAGGATTACAAGCTAGTCGAGTCAATCCACTTTACACATTAGAGAAGTTTGGAGGTAAAAAATAGGCCATAGAACAAAAAATGTGCTATCACATTACCTTTAAAAGAACCAATAAGATTCAAAATGATGATGTAAATCATAAGGCTAGATAGTTTTGGTGGGAAAAAAATTTGTCTTTTAATCATATTTCCAACTTATTAGTTATATCTCTATAGTTTTATACAAATTTCAAGTGTACGCACTTATTGAACGCATTATTAAATTCCACGTCCAAGAAAAACCAACTCTACATACTTGTAATGTTCCTAAGAGAAAATTAACAATGATAGCAAAAAAAATGCATTTACAACAACACAAACAATTTCAGAAATTAACATAAGAACCAAAAAATATGCACCAACTCCATAAACTGGCCAAATTTTATTATATGAAGATACTGTGGTACAAATAGTTGGATTAAATGCACTCGGACTTGCACAAGGCAAGCTACAAGCACCAGGTGATGAGTACAAGCAAAACCCACAACTGCAATAGCAAGCTCCTCCAGAAAATTGCGCTGTTGCTCCACGACTACATTGCTGCTTGACTTCGGCCTCTGATTTACCTACTGAAAATTGCTCAGAAAATTATAGGAATTTGGGAAAGTGATCCTTGCCCAAAACGTAGAAAAACCCCGAAAGGGTTTCCCTTGATTCCAACCTTCAAAATTTGACCATTCACAACTTGGCCCTCCTCCAAATTCGATTTCTATTATTGCAACTGCTACTGTCAATCATTGCCCTTAAAAACCCCAAAAAACCTCCTCAAATGAACCTCCAATCAATCCCCCAACACCTCAACTCCAAAATCCCTCCAAGGCAACTCCCACAAAAGATCCTCCTCCAATGACTGCGCAGTCCAGGGAAGTGCTTACGCAGTCTCTATGTATACTGGCTGAGAACTGCATAAAGGCTGCTCCTCTAAGGCTGTTACTACTGCTACACTCCATAAATGGGTCCTCAATCACTCCTGTAGCTCCTCCGGTGAATCTTCCAGCAACTCCACTCCACAATATCAAGATGGCTCCAACCACTGCGCAGTAGAAGCTCTGGACTGCATCCCAATCTCTCAAGAAAAGTGCAGAACCTATAGTTCCTCACTCCTTTAGTCTCAAGGAAAAGAAAATGCCTTCCATGGGTGGCACTCGAAGTCCACCGAAGAAAGGTTGAGCTTTGCTCCTTGGGAAGCTCTTGTGCTGGACAACACAATGTTGGCTCAGCTAAATAGTTAAGGCAATTCGATTTTTTCAGTAGGAAAAAGATGAAAATGGCTCCTCCATTCCTTCCTTCATTTTATAATTGTTGGGCATGCATGCTTGTGGGTCCCTCCATAGATTCGATTTTTCCCAAAGGAATTCGAATTCCTTTGTCCCACAGTGCGTATTTCATGTGGTTGAGTGCTCCCAACATTCCACTAACATGCAAATAATTTCATTTCTCCCAAGTTCCCTTCAATAAAATTGCCTTGGCCAATTATTAATCAAAATTGAAAAAATAATTTAATTGGAGACATTACAGTCCTCCCTACTAAAAATTTCTTGTCCTCAATCAATGCCTGAACAAGCACCCTCCCGATCAATTGACCCAAACAATATTTGCACACAATACCAGGGTCCCAAATGTACCACCCGGCCATCCCAGATCTCTGCCCTATCTTGCCAGGATCGCAAGCCATCCTGATCAGGGTGAGGCATCCATTGCTCCACTCACTATCCAACCTGGTAGAGGCACCCAGATCCCTCCGCATACCACCAGTAAATAGAGCATCATAATCATATAAATTCATGTTTGTCTCCACGTCCAACTGCTCTACTAAGTCATCCATCTCATGTACTCCAAGGGTGGGCACCTGAAGATACAATCCAACCCCTATGGAAATAAATCCTTCCCTACATGAGCTTCCCCTGAACTCCCCCTGCTGATCATCCCTCCATGTCGGTGAAGTCCCCCACACCAACAAAGAATCACTAAAATCCAATGGAAGGTCGAAATGGTCTCCCCTTGTCGAACCCAACTCGCTCCCAAGGGTAGATGAACTGTCAAGTACTGTGATGCCATGGTCCTATGCCTATCGTGGGAAGGAACTATCCTGCAAACCCTGCAACACTTTGGTCAAGACTAATTGTCTAACATGCTCATACCAGAGCTTCATCTCATGCAACTCTTGGCCATAATAGATGTGATGATCGAGGCTATGCCCAACCTACCAAGGGAACTCAACAATGCTCACGCTTATCACTCTATGGTTGGCCCCAATCCTGAACAACCACGTGCCTCCCCATACGATGAAAACCTCGATTATCCCCCATGTGTTAACCTGATAATGAACTGGATCATCGGTTATCCTGACCATACTCACTAAGTAATGGAGTTTCCTCCACATCAACTGGATCCCTGAATCCTATGACCATACAGGAGGTACACCACTCCCAATCCTAACTACATGGCACTGTGATATGCTTCTAGCTGTTGGGACCCATCTGTGCCTCGTCTCTGACTCCTATATCTATCCAAAAGGTAGGCACCAAGCATCAAGTGCCTGTCCCGCGAATTACAAACTACTCTACACTTGCCAAATCACACAACAAGATATGCTCTCCCAGCTCCTGGTAATGTGCCCAGGTACTCCCGAAAGCCTAGGAATCATCTTGCCAAAAAGGACTACCATCCCCCATACCTCATGCTCAGCTAACGCCTTAAGCTGTCGAGCTAAAATAGTACCATGCAACTCCCTCTCGATCACCTCCCTAAGTCTGAACTCAGGGGTGGAGCATACGTTACCTCTGCAGAAAAACACGCATTCCCTAGACCTAGATCTGTCAGCTCGTGCCCTGACCAAATGGCACCATTGAGAAGTCTCTCTTTGGACACTTTGTGCCCTAACTAATTGTCTCGAGCAACCCTAATGGATCCTACTGCTCGCGATGAAGTCATCAAGAAACAACATTTGAATTCGTTGCACATGCGAACAATGTGGGAGTGAGATCAGCGTGCAAGTCCCCATGGTTATGATAAAATGATGCTCATTTGCATCCTCATCGATATGGGGTGAGTTACACCCATCGTCATGCCGGTCGCCTCTATCAGATGGTCTCCCTGGAGGTGACACTCCAAAACCCCAATGGTTGGCATCACGCATCACTACCTGCGGCCAAGCATCCCTGCGCTGCCCTACATACAAATGTGTATCTATGTGCCCCTTGGCACGTGCCTGCACCCAATTGCACCCCTTTGCACATTGCTGGACAAAACTACCAGCTGCCATATCATCCTGTATCCGTCGGTACCCCTCCTGTGATGATGTAGTTGTCACTCCATGTAGAACATCGGTGTAGTGTGGGTCGCTCCTACTCCACAATGCACACCTGCACAACTCGACATTCCACCATACACCTCTCTGCCCCTCTCCAGAACACTGAACTCAGTGGTACGTCTCTATGCACCATTGAAAAACTGCACCAACTGCCGCACCACCCTACATCATTGGCCATTCCACATGCGTCAATACATCCACGACTTTGCTAGTGACCCCACCATGATGTGGGCTACCCCTCCTCATCTGCCCTGGTAGACCTGAGTGGTCTATCTCCTTACATTTTAATGGGAATGACACTACTGTGTCTAGCCTCCATGGCACCTGTGTCCAATGTGCCCATGAGAGAGAACTATATGCATACAACGCACCGTCTAGTGGCCTACTGATGCCACATCATTTGGCCAACCCCTTCCAGAGTATGCTACTCTCCTTGTGACTCCATGTGCATCTAACATGCCCAAACAACCCATGGTTTTGGCTCATGAACCCCCTGAATGCTAGTGTCGACTCGAAATCCCCCAAGGAATGAGTGCACTTAGTCACTAAGTTCACTATCCCACCGATGCCATAGCCATCTTGCATCCCAGATATATGATAGGAAGCCCCACCTGGGTCCCAATGCTAACCTGGGCCTCTAGAATCTCCAATGTCTGAGAGCTCCTGATGTGCTTCACTCCGGACTACGATTATCTCTACAAGGCTAGCCCACTCCACTGGGTACCAATTTAGAATCTCTCGCCATCCAACCCTAAGGGAAGGATAAAATGCACGAACACTTGTACACAGAACAAACCCTCCATTCTACGAATGTTGCATCCTACGCAACTCATGTGGCCTCGTCTCGCTAGTCTGGTTAGCACATATAATCTGACTAGGTAACTCTGCCTCTCTCTCACCAATGTGCACAGACAACCTATCAATGCTACAAGCCCCATCTATATATGCTCGAAGAGGGTTGCTCTGACACTCCAAGGTGTACTCCTCTAGCAGCGTTGCTAGGGAATCCAACCGTTCCCCAACGCGAGTTAGTTTGGCCACTGATTCAGCACTAACCAATCTCATGCCCTCTAGCTCCTCATTCTGTTGTAGAATGGTCTCTCGGACTATCGTGGCCTTCCTTTTCAATGCTAGAAGGTCGGATTGGAGCTGTCGAAACTGTTGTGGGCGACTATCATTTGTAAACTTAGTCGCAACTATGGATACCTCTGTGTCTCCTGGACCCTCATCAACTTGTTGTAGGTGGTCATTAGCTGGAAACTATATCACAACTCTGAGTGCCTCATCAACTGATACATCCTCAATGGATGGACCTACAAGAGTATGCCTAGTTGTCTCCACCAAGGTGCTAGTCAAAACCATCAAAGGGATCTCAAACAAGGCGGACACTTGCGTCACACTGGGCATGTCTACCTGATCCTCGCACTCCCATGTGCCCTCACCCTCCTACTCAATCTCCTACTTAGATTATCGAAATCTGAGGCCCATTCTCCACCAACAATAATGCCTCCTAGTTCCATTCTCTAATGATCCTCCTCTATGCTCGTTGAATGAGAAAGCCCTCTTGATCCTAGGGCCCGACGCCTCATACTCATCAATTATATCCACCTAAGACCTCCTCAAATCTACAAAGGTTTTGGGTTCTCTCCCCTTCTCCTCTTCATCCAGAAAATGAGGCATGGTAGGTTGGATAGGATGGCCATGGGTATTGTTCCGTTTAAGTGCATGCACATGCACATGGATTCTTTGCTAGGTATGACTCCTCAATATTTGGTTCTACCTCATCAGCTCCTCCATGATTCCCTATGTACTCTTCCTTTTTTGTGTCATTGGAGTGCCCATAAATTCACCAGTCACTATGCGTGCATGGCCAAAACCTCCATGATCTTGTTAGCTCCCCCACAACTGGCCAAGATCATGCTCTGATACCACTATAATATTCCTAATATAAAATTAACAATGATAACAAAAAAACATGCATTTACAACAACACAAAATTTTTCATAAATTAACATAAGAACCAAAAAATATGCACCAAATCCATAAATTGGCCAAATTTTATTATATGAAGATGTTGTGGTACACACAGTTGGAGAAAATGCACCTGGACTTTCACAAGGAAAACTACAAGAACCAGGTGATGAGTACAAGCAAAACCCACAACTCCAATAGAAAGCTCCTCTAGAAAACTGCATTGCTGCTCCAAGACTACACTGCTGCCTCACTTCGGCCTATGATTTACCCACTGAAAACTGCTTAGAAAATTCTAGGATTTTGGGAAGGTGATCATTTCCCAAAACCTAAAAAAACCTAGAAAGGGTTTCCCTTGATTCCAACCTTCAAAATTTGAACCTTCACAACTTGGCCCTCCTCCAAATTCAATTTCTGTTACTACAACAGCTACTTTCAATCACTGCCCTTCAAAACCCCAACAAACCTCCTCAAATGAACCTCCAATCAATCCCCCAACACCTCAACTCCAAAATCCCTCCAAGGCAGCTCCCACAAAAGAGCCTCCTACAATGAATGTGCAGTCCAAGGAAATGCTTATGTAGTCTATGTGTATACTGGTTGAGAACTGCGTAAAGGCTGCTCCTCTAAGGTTCATATTGCTACTATACGCCATAAATGGGTCCTCAATCACTCCTATAGCTCCTCCGGTGAATCTTCTAGTTCCATAATAGCAATATGGCTCCAACCACTGCGCAATAGAAGTTTTGGACTGCGTCCCAATCTCTCAAGAAAAGCATAGAACCTGTAGGTCCTCACTCCTCTAGTCTCGAGGCAAGGAAAATTACTTCCTTGGGTGGCACTCGAATTCCACCGAAGAAAGGTTGAGCTTCGCTCCTCGAGAAGCTCTTGTGCTGAACAACACAATGTTGGATTAGCTAAGGCAATTCAATTTCTTCAATAGGAAAAAGATGCAAATGGCTCCTCCATTCCTTCCTTTAATAATTGTTGGGCATGCATTCTTGTGGGTCCCTCCACAAATTCAACTTTTCCCAAAGGAATTCGAATTCCTTTGTACCATAGTGCGTATTTCATGTGGGTGAGTGCCCCTGAGATTCCACTAACATGCAAATAATTTCATTTCTCCTATGTTCCCTTCACCAAAACTGCCTTGGGCTATTATTAATCAAAATTGAAAAATTAATTTAATTGGAGACATTGCAACACTTTTGATAGACTCACAGTGAGATAAATTGAAAATACATGAAAAACATTTTTTTCATGTATGCATTTCCACATGAGGGGAAATTTAAGATTTAAAATGGGCCTACTAAGAAAAATAATAAAATAAGACTTATAAATTTTCAAAGGTAGAGAAAGAAAAATAGTTTTTTAATCATATTTTCAACATATCTCATTATATATTTACTCAAATTTCAAGTATAAGCACTCGTTGGATGCGAAATTAAATTTTGCATCCAACAAGTTACCCATTCTGCATACTTTTGATAGACTCACTAAAGAAACAAGTTTTGGTTTTTAGTATAAGTTCCAATGTTGTTATCACTCTCCCTTATTATGCTTGCAACACTATCCTTTGCAACATAATTATTCATTTTCTTGTTTGTCCTCTGCACCATTGTCCAATCATTTCTCTAGGGGATACATGCTATAGAGCATCTCTATCCAACAACCATAAAGAATCTTTCAACTCAGAATGGCTCCCATCTATTCCATCGCAATAAATTTTGTTGTTTCTTTGTCTATATATGAAGAATACACAATTTAATCCGCCTGTGACGTGTCAAATAAATAAGACAAGCTAGTAGAATAAGTTTTTGCACTTGTCAATTTTAATCTACTAAATATTTCATTCTCAAACTGTCCATGTTTTTTCTGCACTGCCCTCAGTCTCTAGTTCCAACATTCCATTATCTTCCTTATTTGAAATTGAAATATCATTAGTGGAAATGTGTACGCCTCCAATCACCAAAAACTTATTGTCTTTATGTTTATCATCATTCTTAGGCTTGTATTTTGAAATATCCCCAATTTTGAATTTTTCATCTCAGGAGGTTGGTAGAGATCTTTGGGGTGGTCCTAAGCATAGCATCATTTTGTAATGTGGGTATTAGAGGCAATTTTGATATGGGGTACATGAGGACTTAGGAGAATATAAGGAATTACAACCTTGGTGGAATGCGGGGACCACAAAAAAGAGGCAACACTACAAGGAAAAGACCCTCTAGCAGATGTTTTTGAGGAACCCCACAGAAAAATATCCCATACATCCGTTTCTAGCAGAGGTTACTAGAGGAGGTTGGCGGGTGTAGGGTTTTGAGGATATTTTCCTCTCGGTGCACTTATCATTAAACGTCGCCCCGGTGTGGAGGAACCGAGAAAGCACTGGTGCAGACCACAACATTGGCACACTGGACACCATGCACTCCGTACACATCCGCCTAGTGCGTCGTATTATTCTATAGCACTGGTGCGTGACAACTCTTCCGCGCTGGTGCATTATAGAACACCATGCCAAAACCGAAACCACCCGGTGTGGTAGAAAGAAACCGCACCAGTGCATCATAATACATCGCGCCAAAACACAAACCAACTGGTGCGTTTGTAAGAAACAGAACCGATGCGCCTATAAACCACGCGCACCGGTAAATGGTTAAATTAAAAAAAAATTACGGCAAAAAACCTAGATTTTTTAGTTTTCCAGTGGTCCTGAGCTCTCAATTATCGGTGCGCACAAAACATTGGCACACTAGATAGTGTGCGTGATGTACACACACCTCCGGGGCGTCCTATTACTGTAACGCACCGGTGCTTCAGCACACTTTCGTGCCGGTGCATCATAAAACACCACGCCAAAAAATAAACGTGCCAGTGCTTTCTTATCGAAGAGTATCGGTGCGCCTATAAACCGCACGCAGCAGAATAACTTTACAAAAAAAAAAAAAAATTAAGGCCAAAAAACCGGTGCTTTACGACTATTCTGCACCAGTGCTTTACGGATATTCCGTCCCGGTGCATCATCAAACTTTCGCACCAAAACTGAAATGTCTCGGTGCGGTGTTAGGGCACCGCCTCGGTGCATTATAAACAACGCGCCAAATTTGACACAGCCTAGTGCGGTTGTAGGTAAGCGTACCGATGTGCCTATAAAACTCCGCACACCGGAACAAGGTTAAATAAAAAAAAAATTACGGCCAAAAAACCTCATTTTTCACTTTCCTCAATGCTCCAGAGCTCTCAAGCACTGGTGCCATTTCCCCTTGTCTAAGCCGCCCTGACATCGGTGCTCTCATTGCACCCATTGCATGCACTACTGCTCTACATTGGCTACCAATCTCCAGCTTTCATTTTGAAAAACGGTGGGCAAATTTTACTACCAATATGCCTCATCGACGGCGAAATGTACTGGTATTTTTCTAGTTTTTCCATAATTAATCCTTTTAGCAGATTAGAAATTGAAATAACCTTAAAAATAACCATTAAAAAAGAAAAAATAAAAATTTGTTGCGCGGTGTGTCGGCGCTGTTCCGCTCGCACTGGATAGCAGTGCTGCCTGTAAAATTTACAAGCCGCACCGCCACCAGTGCTAACGGTATCCACACTATTTCCGGGGCGGTACCGAAAGGCGCCCTAATAATTTTAAGCTAAAAAAATAAAATAAACGCTGGTGCGCTCATTTATACAGGCGCACTGTTGACCACAGGAATCACCGTGCGATGCATTGACGGAATTATCTGCCCTGGTGTATGTCAGCACACCGCATTCTGGATTCCAAGAGGGTCAACGGTGCGGACGGGTAAAAGACCGCACCGTCGACTATGTAATTGTCCAGAAGTCAGTGCACTGACACGACTATACGCGCCGGGGTGTAACGATGCTTGAAAAATAGACAGTTTCACTGCGACCGGTGCGTTGTATTTCATTAGGGGCACCGACATCGGTGCGCTACATTCTTAAGATGCACCGTTACCGGTGCGTCACTGTTTTTATGGCGCACCGACTTGTCTGTTTGTTTTTTTTTCAAAAAAAAATATATGTATATTCCTAAATACATGTCTGTTTTAATAAAAAAAATTGATTTAATATGGCAATGATTCAGAGAGAAGAGGAGCAACAGCAGCAACAACACGCTGAACAGTATGACATGATTCGCTAATGGGAGGCCCGAGAGAGGGAGAGATGCATATCCTCGCCTTATTATTGCAGATACCCAGGTGATCCTTAGGTAGGTAGGCCTCCTCAAGTTCTATGAGGAGGCTACTTCCCTAAAGGCCCATAGTGTGTTTTTGAGATATCTTATCTGCAAGTGGAATGCCCATCGACAGACTTTCTAGGTTGATCCTGACCAGTGGTACACACCCACTGAGGAGGATATTTATTTTATTACAGGACTATCGAGGAGAGGGGTGGATTTTCCCTCATTCCCAGACGTGCCAGCTGGTTGTGTAGAAGGGAGTCAGTTAGTTTACTCCCAGAGATACATTGGAGCACATGTACTGTCTCCTTCAGAGTTTCAGGTACCTGGAGGTCAGTTACGTATAGGTGCTTTTGGTAGATTGGACGTGCAGTGCCTCTCCCTTATCATTTTGACCATTTCGCACAACAACAGTGATGGGCAACGCATTAGTTGCTCGCTTCTATATTATGTTGATTCTTTAGTACAATAGCCACAACTTGTCAGGTGGTTTGCCATTTTTTTGCGGCAGTTTTGTACGGCCTTAGATAGATGTCGTGCTCGTGCACAAGGGAGGGTCAACTTCCCTTTTGCTTCAGAGCTGTTTTGTTTATTTTTTGAGAGGTTTCCAAAGGTGATACCTAGTTTTGTTCGATAGCCTCGTAAGTCGATGTTTGAGGCCCGGATGCATATGTGGGGGCAGATGATGTCCAAGAGGGGAGACACTTTATTTCTATCCAGGATATCACATGATTCACTAGACTTACTAGCCAGTGTTGACGGGCTGCATCCCTTCATTATGGGTCCCATGTCCTTGTGTTGGCTTAGATTGGCGAGGGTGTCCCAACATCCTCTTCACAACTGATGAGCTGCTAGATGATAGAGGTAATATTACTGTTTTATTTATATTTATTCTAACATGTTCTTTAACTTGTTTTTATTAAATTGTGTAATGAAATTGTCTAATTATTGTTGTGTACTTCTATATATTTTGTAGACATTGGCTCTTTTGATGGCGAGGAGATGTCGGGTCCACCACATGATCCGTGTGTGGATCCTGATGATGACGATCAGGACATGCCTGATGTCAAGGATGATCATGATGAGGATGAGGCTGATGCAACAGAGAGACATGCTCCTGCTCATGGTGCACCGGTGCCGCCTTTTGCTAGGCGTGGTCGACCTGAGACTAGATATATGATGGAGTTGGGCAACCAACTCTGTGCATTGATTGTTGATGCGGGCATTAGGCCTGCTCATTACAGAGACATACAGGCCGATGCTAGGCTGTTACAGATGTGGAGAGACATGCCGCATGACATGTACGGCCTGATGCGTCATGTCGTAGGAGCTACGACAGCTATTATGCGACCGAGGAGGATTGTCCGTAGTTATAGGCGTAGTCGAGCTGTGACACGTGATGGACAGTCCGCGAGCAACGACTCACATGCATCTCATGATCGTTCACCTCGCAGCGCGCCTGATGAGCATGAGGCTCCACTGGCAGTGTCTGACAGTCATCATGGAGATGAGGCTGGACCATCAGCCACGTCTAGTCAGCAGCCTGCAGCATCCATCAGTACTAGTCATGATGATGAGCAGGCTGGACCATTGACCGCCGAGGCTGCACTATTGACTAAGCAGGCCTCCACTACTACTGCTCATATTGATGTTGTACTACCACCAGTGGATGCATCCATCAGTACTAGTGATCATAATCATGAGCAGGCTCGACCATCGACTGTCGAGGCTGCACCCAGCTTTACTGAGCAAGCATCCAATTGTAGTGCTATTGATGTTGTTATACTACCACCAACGCCTAATCCATGACATTTATATTACAGTTGTATATTTTTAACATTATTCAGTTATATATATATATATGGTCCATGTATTTTATGTTCATGTTGAAGTTGTACTTAATTTTCATGTTGGTGATCATCATGATGTATATTGTTAGGTCATGTTAGATATGTTCATTTAATGTTTAGCTTGCAGATAGATGTGTATATGTAATAGCATGAGTTATTTGACATATTGAAATGTATATTTGATGTTCGTGTTGTGATGATGTTAATATATAATGTTAATTTGATGTTTGAATGTGTTTATTAGTCGAATATGATGCTTGTACGATGGTTATCATGATCGTGATGATGTTTATTAATTAATTTAATATTAAATGACCATGATATTTATTAAATATTATGTCGTGATTGTAATTGTAATTTAAATTTTAATTGTATGTAAAATTGTAAAATTGTTTTTGTATTTATACTAATTGTAATTGTATATAAAATATTTATTAATGTAAAATTTTAATTGTAATTGTAATATTTAATTTATTCTGAAATGATTGTAATTGTATATATGAAAAATTGTAAAATTGTAATTGTAATTCTAATTGTATGTAAAATTCTAAAATTGTAATTGTATTTGTAATTGTAATTTTAATTGAATTGTATGTAAAATATTTATAAAATTGTAATTGTAATTGTAAATGTAATTCTATGTAAAATTGTAAATGTAATTGTATGTAAAATTCTAAAATTGTAATTGTAATTTTAATTGAATTGTATATAAAATATTTGTAAAATTGTAATTGTAATTGTAAATGTAATTCTATGTAAAATTGTAAATGGAATTGTATGTAAAACTCTAAAATTGTATAAATGTATTTGTAATTGTAATTTTAATTGAATTGTATGTAAAATATTTGTAAAATTGTAGTTGTAATTGTAAATGTAATTCTATGTAAAATTGTAAATGTAATTGTATGTAAAACTAAAATTGTAATTGTAATTGTAATTGTAATTCATGTATATGAAATTAATGTAAAATTGTAATTGTAATTTTAATTCTAACTGTAATTGTACTTTTAATTGTAATTGTATGTAAAATATTTGTAAAATTTTAATTCTATTAATGTGAAATGATTTTATTAAAATATTTAAATTTGTAAATTTGCAAATAATTGTAAAATAACAAATCTAGAATAATACGAATTTTTGTAACATAATAAAGTTTAGAAATAATGAAAATAAATTCATGTACTTTATAATTATCATTATTTTATTATGATCTTACATACAAAAAAAAAGAACTTTATATAGTCCAGTGCGCTTATCTTCCTAACACGCCCCGATGCATCGTATTAACACGACGCATCGGTGCGTCACAACTCTTCCACATCGGTAACGAATAAACGCAAATAAAAAAAACACAATTCTATTTTCTTTAAGTGAAAAAAAGCGGCAATTTGAAAAATGGACGGAAAAATATTTTCGAAAATATAATTTCATAAAATAATTCTTTAAGTACTAAACATTTTTCATTATTTCACTATTTTTGCTAAAATTTTCAGCCAGATATTTGTAGGAGACAGATCTAGAGCAAGAGAGCAGGAGGGCATTGTGGAGCAGCGAAATACGTTCGAACAGAAGTATTCAGACAATCAGAAACCAAACCTCTAGTGATTCAAGCCCTGTATCATAGAATTTGAAACCATCTCGTGATTAAATTTGATAATTTTTTTTTACTTTTTTTCTGCAGTTTTATCCATTTTTACCCTAAACCCTTCATTTTTTGTTTTTGCCCTTTCTTCTCCTTGTTTCTGTGATTTCATAATTAAGGTTTTTCATTTTAGATTGACGTCCAACCCACGGGACGACTTGCATAGTCGGATCCCAATCCATTCGGCCATTGCGTGAATTTTTGAAAAAAAGGATTTTTCTTTATCGGTGCGCCCTGCGTACGCTACCGCACCGGTGCGTTGTATTATATAGTGCACTGCGCAAGTATTGAAGTAAAAAAAATGATTTTTTTTCTCTAAATCCGTGCGCCAAATTTGAAATAGGGCACCGGTGCTCCATTTAACTAGGCAAGCATCGTACGATGTATTACACCGTTTTTGCGGTGTGTTTATAATACCCCCGCACTGTTAGGTCTATTACACAGTTTTTTGCGGTGCGTTTATAATACCAAACACACCATATAGTGTATTATACTGTTTTGCGATGCGTTGCTAATATTCCCACGCATTGGCTACGGTGCGGACCTCATGAAAGGCGCACTGGTGTCTTGAAATTTATTTTCTACCTGAAAAGTTGAGAATTTATTTATAAATATATTAATGAATGATATGGTACATGTTTTAGATTGATAAAGAAATGTCTGACAAGAGATCAAGTAACAAAAATACTGTTAACACATCAAGAAAAGCAAAAAAGGCAAGTCCTTTGTAAATTCTTGATAAAAAATATTATTTTTGAACTATATGTAAGTTTAACTAATATGTGTTATTTACTGTGTATCATGCAGAGTCACAAAATGACGAAGTTTGATATGATTATTTCTGATCTAGGACCAGAAGAGCGTAAAAGTTTAATAGAAAAATTGCAAAATGATGAATTAGGTGAATGAAAAAATACTATCGATCCAATATGAGTTTATTTTTTTAATTATCATTAATAATATATTTAAAATTATTAGATAACATGTGTCAAATAGTCTACTAATTCACATTTTTTTAATGTTTACAGGGACCAACAACTCAGAAAAGGAATGTCGTTCTAAGAAAAACAAAAAAATAGAACATGCAAATGAAAATCAATTGCTCCTTAGCTCATATGGAGTGGTGTTGGAAGTTAACAAAAGGGGGAAAAACTTTTACAAAAGTTCGAGGGATCTAGTGGAATGAATGTATAGACGTTCTTTCCAACAACAACAACGTGCTTCAAATGTAATATGTAATCATTGAATTTTTTGATCATTAGGTACAATAAATAAACAATTTAGCATTAAATATTAATTTTCAAGAATTTTCTTGCAGAAAATAAAAGAAAATGGAACCCATTCAGCACAAAATAGGACGAAAAGGAAGAAAATGGTTGATCTCTAAGTTTGTGAGTAATTGTTACTTCCTTATAACGACGTAACTAGATTTCATTTTTGTATTTTTTAAAGTTATTTTACAAAAATAATCATTGAATGTCTTCAAACAGGTGCTAACATACAAAGAAGAACTATCAGACGAATTGATTGAAATTGGGTTAAATATGGGTTGTGAGTATATGTTGGCATATTAGAATTTAATTGTGGAATTTGTAAGCATCTATCGATATTGTTTTACTTAGCTCCATCTATAATTAATAGAACAAAAACATCTTTTTATATTAAATATATGATTTGTTATGGGGTATAAAACTTGCAGGAAACAAAATATGGAACTGTGCCAACAGATGAAATTTTGAAAGATGGCATGGTACATGGTTTTGAAAGAATGTGTATAGTTTATGAGTCAATTGTTGCTATGATACGTCATTTTTCTTTTCGATTTACATTGATGTATATTATTTATAATTGCAATTTTCATTATTCTCACCAATGTATATACACTCATTTCAGTTTATTTTTATGTTTGTAGATGGAAGGTGAAAAAGAAGAAAACAATCAACGCCGTGAACACAACATTCCATAAAATAACCTAAGTCATGGAAGTGCTCTAGCAGTGACAACAGTTCAAGCGAAGAATGATGATCACTATGTTTGGATATCAAACAAAAGGTGTTTTATTTTTTGAAATATATCTGTGAAATCAGACATTTTGTTTAATGTAATAGACATAGTGTCCCAATTGAAAGACAAAGAGATATGAATATTAACTGTCTCATTTTGTATGATAAAGACTGTCTTATTCATATATATTATATATATAATCATAAAATATGTTTTAATTTATTCTATTGCGTTCTCCATTGTCGTTCTCAAATGCACTAATAAAAATTTAATTCATATGAATATTGTTATAAGATATATGTGTGTCAACTTTTGATGAATAATGAATTTTAAAAACCACAATAATTCTGATATGATATAACAAATTAATCCAAACAACACATTCAAATGCATTAATAAAAATGTAATTAATATGAATATTGTTATAAGATGTGTCGACTTTTGATGAATAATGAATTTAAAACAATCACAATAATTGGATTGTCACAGGTCGATGTTTCTAAAAAAAAAATGAAAACCGGTGCGTGTCAGTAACTGTTAACCAGTGCGTTTATGTCTCTATATGCACCGGTGTCTATACGTATTGGTGCATTTATGATCTATGGGCACCACACAAATACCAATACCAGTTATAAATATCGGTGCGTTTGTGTGATACTGCATACCGGGGCGTTTATGTATCTATAAGCACTGGTGCATTTATATGATCCATGTGCACCTCACGAATACCAATACCAATTATAAATCTCGGTGCCTTTCTGTGATATGGCGCACCAGTGCATTGTAAAGGTATACGCATCGGTGCGTTGATACAACCTATGGGAACCGCTCAAATTCCTAGACCAATTAGAACGGCCACGTGCGTTGTGTCACCAACACTATGCCTAGTGTTGTTTTATACATTAACGGCCTGGTGCATTCTCCCTGGTGCCTTCTGAATGTACGCACCGGTGCGTTAAATCCAGAGTAGTGCACCGATGAAAAAACATCCGTAATAACTTCGGGCCGCCCATTTTTTTAGTTGTGTTTAATTTTTGTTAAAAGCTCTGCCAAAACCTCCATACCCAGAAACGGATGTGGTAGCATATGTTTTTTTGACAATTTTGACCAATTTTATAACACTAAAAACCTCCTTTATAACCTTCGCTAGAGGGTCTTTTCCTTGTAGTGCAATTCGCCTTCTAGAGATAATTCACACTCGTGGAGAGAGAGAGAAGAAATAGGTGCGAGTTAGTGGAAAATGGGGTCAAACAAGGGAGAGAAGACCAGCTTCTATAAATAAGGCAAGGAGGCATCGATTTGAGATCTTTTCACAACTTTACTTTTGAACACAAGTTTCCTTGAGTTGTTTAGCCAAGTCAACTAGTGTTGTTTAGCACAAGGAATTCCCAAGCAGGAATTTGACCTCTACCTTCACTGAACTTCGAGTGTCACTCTAGGAGAGTAAGAAGAGTTTGTTTCGAGTGTTTGTGGAGCTAATTTTCTGCTCATTCATCAACTTGGCCGTGTTTTTCCTAGGGCGCAGAAGGAGAATTTGTGGGTTGAGAGGATCCAAGAAGAAGTGGAGAGTGGGCCAGAGATTTTGCAGGAATTTATCTATTGGAAGGGCGAGTTTCCTCTTCATATTTTGTAGGGCTGAGAGTGTTGTATTTTGGAGGGCCGAATTGTCCAAAATCTATGCCTGTGCAGGGGTCACTAGACATCTACTACACAACCATAGAGAGCAGGGAATTTTTGTGGGAGCTGGGCAAGGAGGAACACAGAGACTTGGTTCAACAATTTGCAGTGGGTTGGAGGAAAATTTCCAGTAGTGATTTAAGTCACTCTACTGTAGATTCCTTCCTACAACACATTCTGCTAGCTAGTTGGCGTCACACACACTTCTTGGAGTCACTGGGGCATGTTGGATTCAACCCAAAACCTTTCTAGGGTTTTGTGGTTTTGGTGGGAGGAGACTAGGATTAATTTTGTAGATTTTTTTGAGTACTTATGAGGGAAGAATTCCTAGTTCCATCTAGTAGCCAGTATGAGAAATTATTGGAGGAGAGCACTGTTGATTTTTGGGTAGCATCAGATGTGCTCTAGCTCCAAAACTTTGTTGAGGGGCTAGAACACATGAGATCTCCAAGACCCAGAAATCGTTTGGAGAAATTCCACCGGAGCCTAATTTATTTAAATAATTAATTATTTTAATGTAGACCCTAAGTCAAACTTATGTAAATTAAATAATGAAATTGAATTAATTTAAACATGTGGGTGAGAATGTTCTAAGTGACGAGGATCAAGTATTTTCTAATCTTAGCCGTCGATTAGAGATTAGATCACAACCATTGATTCGTCAACCGGAAAAGTATTAAAGGAAGGCTTAGGGTCAGTTGGAGAAAAAAAAACACAGAGACTTAATTTAGAGATAAAATTATTCTAACGGAGCAGTGCTTGGACGAAAATAAGATCTGAGTAATTCAGTGCAGTGAGGGGTAGTTCGGCAGCGGGACTTTAGTCTAAGGTCGAGAAAACAAGTGCAGAGAGGTAGATCAACACCAGGAGAGACAATGCAACCCTTGATAGGGTGACACAAAGCTAGCAGGGCTCACGCAAATCTAGAAGGGTAACGCGGAGCCAGAGGGGGTGATGCAGTCGCTTGAGCAGCTGCGTTGGGGTCTCTGTGAAGGAGATCGAGCATCCATTCTGTAGATCGATTTCTGAGCTGGGAAGGCTCGCGAGGAGGGTGACACAACCATTAGAGGAGGTGATGCAGTCTCAGTGTAGAGCTTGCTGCAGCCATCGTTGCGCAACACTGGGGACAATGCAACCACCTTGGAGTTTCTTCATTCTGCTGTTGGATCAGCCGAAATATCTGTCTCCGGATAGAGGTACTTTTTTCGAGGTTTTCCACTATTGGGTGAGTCGGATTTGGTACCCTAGATTGTATTCAGAAATCTACATAATAATATATACCCTCGGAACTGTTGCACCGGTTTTCCCAGCATTGGGTTTTTTCCGGGGAAATTTGTCCAAAAATAAGTGTGTCCTTTGTTTGAATGCTTCATTTATTTTTCAGTACTTGATCGGTATAGTTGCGTAGGTTGCAGTGTGTTTACATTAATATTTTCTTGATATATTCAGAAAATAACTTGTTAAATTAACGAAAACAAGTAGGTAATGTAAATCAGATTTCTACAGTAGCCTTTATGTTGTAAAGATTCAAAAATTGCACAAGCATAGTTCACTCTGGGACCATATACACCATGTGGGTTCATGAGATTTTTTGGGTTTTTCTGGGGTTCTTGCAATGAAGTCACTCACCTAGTTTCATCTCATTCTAGGCACTTTTCAGAGTAGTTTCTCCTGCTCAATTTATTCAGCAGCTAGCAGGAATTCCGGGAAGGGCGCCAATCTCTTGGGAGAGTCATTCCTACACTTGGGCCATTACACTCTCTCACTTGGGTTTTGCATAACTTGCAGTAGCAAGCCTAAGTTCCATTTTACTTACTCACTGTACTCATCATTCTTGAGATTAATAAAATGGATAAACTATTACGCTTTATTTTCTTGATGTTTTGATATGCATGTGCAATATATGTTTATGGTTGTTGTTCCTTGTACATGTTTTTGTTATTTGTTATAAATTTTGAATTTGGAATATTACAGTGGTATCAGAGCATGATATTGGCCATTTTTGGGGAAGCCATCAAGATCATGGAGCTTTTGGGCATGCATGTGCACTAACAGGTGAAATTACCGACCAACCGATGGCTCATGGGGGGAGGGAGTATGTAGGAAATATGGGATGGGATCAACAGAAACAATGAGAAGTTGGTCCATCTGAGGAAGATGATGGACCAAATCCATCTTAATCCTTGTGAAAGAGATACTAGAGGTACACAGGCCATGGACATGATGCCATTTAATCCATGTGGGGGAAGTCAACAGAATCAGGGCACTAGACCTCGTCAAGAGGAGTTCACAGAACAAGGACGGTTAGATGAGGAGACATGGAAGAGATATTCCTTCAGACTCTGAAGCCTAGGCCGTAGGTACCCTCCCATCAAGCCTGAGGAGGAGGTTGAGCAGGAGGCTGAGGGTATGCATAAGTGTGAGGAGTAGGTAGATATACCCATTGTGATGCAGGAGTCACCCTTGTTGGAGATTCCTTTGATGACCTCAGTTGAAAAATTGGTGGAGGCAGTGGAGCATAGACCCGTGGGGCCATCCGTTGATGACGTATCCATTTATAAGGTACCTAGAGTTGTGACCTAGTTTTCAGACGATAGCCACGGTCCACCAACAACAGTTTCATCAACTCTAGGTTGAACTTATAGCATTGAAAGAGAAGGCCACGATAGTACAAGAGACCATTCTGCAATATAACGAGGAGTTGGAGGGCATGAGAGTGTTTTGTGTCAAGTCAGCAGAAAAACTGGCTTGCAACGGGGATGTTAGAAAGTGCAACTAGGATCGGTTTTTATAATGACTATGTAAATATGAATTTATGTAATGAATAAGAGAAAGATAATAAAATTTATTTTGTATATACTTGCTTCATGGGTTTCATGAGCAAGAAGTTTTATTATAGGTCAAAGACTTCTTCTTGATGTCTTTTATGGATTTGTAATCTTGTCATAAATGTATAAAAATAGAGTCATCATGTTACACTTGTGAAAGGACAAATATTGATGTAAAAGTATGCCTCAAATAAATTGTCATCATGCTGGAAGAAGTCGGCTTAAAGATGCTGGAGAAAACCACTTGGAAGGTCCGCTCAAAATAGACATGAATATTCACTATTAGGTCGACTAATTATAGGGGCTGACTACTATAAATAGCCCATTGGACTATGCAGAAAAGACATGGACAGAGTTCGGATTGGTTTGAGATTTTCAGACTGAATTACAGTGAATCAAGTTTGGATCTTCCTCTGAGATTTTTCGGATTATCCTCTGAGTTCGGGTCAAAATTTCAGGAGATCGAGAAAGGATCATATTACAGGTTCAGATAAAATCTCAGTGACATAGTGGTTCAGTGCTAGTGCAAGTCTACAGTTTACAGTGCTACTTGATGATAAGTTTACAATGATACAGTGGCTCGGTTCAAGTACCAATTATAGTAGTTGCAATTCGGATGATACCACTGTTCAGTGTTTTGGTGTTTCAGGATATGGTGTCTCGGTTCAAATGTATGGTGCCATTCTTAGTGTTGCGGTGACATAATGCTCACTATCAAATGGAAGATCACAGGAAGGTCAAGGGATAACATTTTGGTGTTATATAGAGGTCAGTACAGTGATGTATCATTGTGGTCTTAATGCTGCTACAATGATAACCTTACATGGAGATGTTCTGGTGTCAAAGTGCAGCACGATGCAATCAAGGAAGATTATTGCGTCTTAGTCTATGGGAGGAAGTTTTGGGTTCAATCTGGCACGTCATGTCCTAGTGCAAAGAAGTGCAGAACAATACAGAAATGAGAAGATCATCATAAGGAGGCTAAAAGAGCAGTGACAAGGTCTTGGAGGCATACTGGTGTCAAGGGTCTATGTCATGGTCATGGTACTTGTCAATGGGAGATCTATAAGAAGAATTGTTTTGGGTTTTCCTCTCCAAGAGGGAGAGGTTTTGGCCTTGGCTTGAAAATCCTAAACTTTGAGTCTCTTGTGTTTTGATAATTGGCTTGATGAAATACATAATAAGATAACTAAGATAAGATTTATGTAAAGAAGCATAACAAGTATAACACAAGAAGTTATCAAGTAAGAGAATTGAATTAAACATTGCCCTACCAAATTCTCAACATGGTATTAGAGCTAAGGTGCCGAAGACAAGAAAGGGTTGTTTGGAAAGAAGAGACTCAAGTATCAAGAGATCAAGAATCAATTTTTATAAAGAAAAATTCAGAGATCTACATTGAAGATTCACTCTTCAGTTCTCTAGAGGAAATTTTTAGAAAATCCATCTCAAGAAAAAGGACACCATGTAGCCATCAACACCAACAACTATTTGGTGTTGAAGTCAAATCAACATTGTTGGAGACATCATCAAGCCACCCTGATGAAGTCATCATCCTTGATCATCATCATCATCATCAAGGATCCAAGGTGATTTGCTGCTTTACATGACTCTTGAAAGGGTCAATCTAAGAGGGAACTTATATCTACATCATCATCAACAAGGAAGAATAAGAAAAACATTTACTCAAGTAAGTATCTTTATGACTTCATATGAATCTATCAAAAAATCCTTTTTGAAAAGAGAGCAACAAACTGGTTAGGGTTTCAAACTTTCTTGCATGGAAGTAAAAGGAAAATGAAATCACGCCAAATACATGAAGGGAGACATAAGAGTCCAAAGGATTCTTATATAATCCATAAAAGACTCTCTCATTCCCTATGTATCAAAATATAATATTCAAAAGATATAAATGAAAAATTGGTGGAGAAGTTCTTCGTAAGTACTACAGAGGAAGTAATATCTCTAAGACAATAACTATTCACGTTGGAGATGTCTAAAGAGGAGGAAATAACTTCATGAATATTTCCGAAAAACAAGATCAACTGCAGGAATTGGGAAAAGAAATGTCCGATAGAGAAATAACTACAGTGGTGCTGAATACTCTCCCAGAGGGATGGGAAAAATTCACTTCAAGCATTTATGGAAAGAAAGATGCAACACCATTCCAAAATCTATGGTCTCTATGAGAATTAAACGTGACAAGGTCAAAAACTAAAGTGGATATAGGATCAAATAAAGAGAATCAAGCATATGCTACCATATTAAGGAGAAAGGGAAGATTAGTAAGTTTGGTCCTCAAGAAGAAAAGATGAAACATGGATAAGATATGATGCTATGGGTGTAATGAAAGATTGTCTCAAAATATAATGAGTACAAGAGGAAAAAGGAAGAAGCTCATATCATCAGAAAAATGGAAGAACCAGATTCAAAGAAGCCTAAGAAAGAAGAAGTGAAATATCTCTATTATAATTAAAATCATCTTCCTCTTTAAGAGGTATCTATCACGTTGTTAGGAAACATGGTATATTAGATAAATACATCACTCCAGGATTGACATCATGATGGAAGCATTGAAGAAGGAGCACTCGTTGTAGGAGGATGTCTGTAAAATATATGTGACATCTATGCTATAAGAGGCTTCTAGGAACCTCACTGAAAAACAACATTTATAGAAAGCAGTCATCAAGATAAAGGTCATCATTCAATAATCAATAAAGAAACATATGCTGGAATTTTCTAATGGAGTCCTCTTTGGACTCACTGGTTAAAAAGAAAGCAATAGGTTTCCTTGAGAAATTATAACTTGCAAAATTTTGGGATTAGAAATGATGACATATTGATGAAGCAGGTCAAGGAAATAAAACTCTTCAAGGAAATCTGCTGCGGGATGACTCAAATAAAAGAGGTACATATATATATTTATGCTAACATTGGATTCTATGTAGACAGGACATATGGTTGCAGGTAGAAGAAGTATGATTAAAGAAAGCAGGTACTCTTCCGATATGGACATGTTCCACACCAGATGAAATCAACATCATATGTCCTCATATGGAATATGAGGTGATTATATACTATCAAGGAGCTGCACATTGGAAATTCTTGGGAATGAAATAAAAGTCAATGGAAGAGAAAATAAGAGATTGCAAAAAATTGCAATCATGAAAAGAGGCAGTCAACATCCAAGGAAGCTAGGAAGACTTGACTAGAAAATCTCCTGGGAAGATATGTAGACTTTGATAGAAGTCTGGAAAGGATGGAGGATATCTTTAAGAGATGTGTCAATCTGTAAAGAAAGGATGACGATGCCTACAATAATATGTCATGGTAAAAGATCATCACTAAGGTAAATTTTTATTTAAAAGTTCATATTTATAACTAATCAATATTTGATGAGCTTACGTAGGGTTGCCAAAGGGAAGTATATGTCTTCCACAAGTTGAAAACCATATGGCAGGATGAAATATCCTTGGAAAAAGTATGGTTTGAAGGAAAGAAGCATGCCATGAAGCTAGACCAAATGAGAAGATTGATGGACTAATTTCTCATAGAAGACATGACTATTGATGAAAGTGATGGATGATCTATGCCCTATGAAAATATCCCAAAGATGAAAGAAAGGAGCTCTTCGTGAGCAGCTGGGTGTTTTCATCATTGCTGTTGCAGGTCCCTGATTAAGAGGGAGCATGATAATGAGTTTCTTACTTGGAAGAAAACTAAGTGACTCCTAAGCCAAGAAGTAAGCTTAGGAATATGTCCTCCCTAGTTGAGAGGAAGAGATAGACACATCATTCTGGGAGATAGAATAGAGGATTGGGTAATCATATGGAATATGATACTCTTTGATAATGTGATAAGATGTTCCAATAAGAGTAGTCATGGAAGGACATATATTCTTTGAGGATTGGGAATGCAATGGTAAGAATAGTCCTTATGGACATATCCTGAGTGAACTCGGGTGGGATACGATCCAAGAGAGACAATGATGAGGGTGTCTACTCATAATTGGTCTCGCCAGCATTGTAGCTAATATCTCGTGGAGAGATGGAGCTGTTAGTCAAGGCCTTGCACTATGTCAATGCTGATGGTTAATATGATGCTATACAGATGGGTTTCCAATCCGATTCTTCTTATGATAAATTATTTAGATTGAAAGTGACCATGTACCATTATGAATACCTCCCTAGTTAATAGGGAGTGTTAGAAAGTGTGACTAGGATCGGTCTTCATAATGACTATGTAATTATGAATTTATGTAATGAAGAATACAAAGATAATAAAATTTATTTTGTATATACTTGCTTCATGGGTTTCATGAGCAAGAAGTTTTATTATAGGTCAAAGACTTCTTCTTGATGTCTTTTAGGGATTTGTCATCTTGTCATAAATGTATAAACATAGAGTCATCATGTTACACTTGTGAAAGGAAAAATACTGATGTAAAGGTATGCCTCAAAGACCTTGTCATCATGCTGGCAGAAGTCGGCTTAAAAAAGCTGGAGAAAACCCCTTGGAAGGTCGGATAAAAATAGAAATTACTATTCACTGTCAAGTCGGCTAGTTACATAGCCATGAGTGCTCATAAGCCACGTAAGTGGGGCGACATGGATCTGTAGAGCAACTGCAGAGTGATGGCAGGATCCTTGAGTAACCCAACTTTTGGATCACATACGAGCTACGGGAGCCTTAAGACGGTAGGAGGACAAGTAGAGATATGGTTGCATAAAATCACAATGAAACAGAGGGCAGTGCTGAGATGCTATAGAGGGAGTAGCGCAGTTCAGAGGCAGCAGCAGCGTAGAGGCTGATGGTACTTCAATAGCGCAGAGAGGCAGTGCTTACGTAGTACAGAGCTGCAGTGGGTTCAGGAGGACAACGCACAGAAGCAACCAAGGGAGATTCAATGATAAGATGCAACTGGACTTGTCTGTCAATGATCGGGAAAGTGTCCTTCAGTTGCTTACTTCTTAGCAACTGAGTTGTAGTGCAGCAGTTAGCAGTGGCTGTGCTATGGGCAACATGATGGAGCAATTTGAGAGGGAGCTATAGTACAGATGTAGCAGTGTCAATGGCAGTGACATGGGCAACAGTACACGAAGCAACATCGCAGTAGATGGAGGGTAGCATGCCAAGCATCGACAGCGCAGAGACCAATGCTGAGATATTGCGATACATGGTGTGGATGTATTGCTAGAGCACACTTTGTGCTAAGAGGGAGGGTAGAGATTTTGAGGTAGCATCTAGTGTGATCTAGTCCTAAAATTTTATGGAGGTGCTAAGACACACAAGACCTCCAAAACCCAAAAAGAGTTTGGAGAAATTTCATTTGGTGTGTGAGATATTAAAATGTTCTAAGTGACGTGGATCAAGCAGTCTTTTAATCTAAGCCGTCGATAAGAGATTAAATCACGACCATTGATGTGTCAACGAAAAAAGTATAAGAGAAAGGCTTTTGGTCAGTTGGATACGCACACAGAGTTTAAGAGATTGAATTCTTCTGAAGGAGCAATGGTTGGACGAAGATCATATCAGAGTGACTCAGAGTTGCAGTGAGGGGTAGATGCAGTGATTGGTCAGGAGGGACAAGAGTACAGTGCAGAGAAAGGGTAGTAGAGACACAGTGGAGGCAGCGCAACAACCAAAGGGAGTTACGCAATCCCTCAGGAGGTTGACGCAGGCCCACACAAAGGCAGCGCAACATGTCCAGAAGAAAAGTCTGAAATTCATCGGAAGAATGGTTTCTAAGCCAGGAGGGTTGAAACTGAGATCCGGGAGAGGCATATTCATGTAGAGCTAGGGAGACGCAGTTATTCAGCCAGGCTATGTAGACTTATGCAGTTGCTGCGCAGATCCAGCTGGGGTTTCACCAGTTGCTCATCCGGATCAGCTGGGACTTGCGGGAGTGAGGTATATCTCACATTTTCTCTATTGCCGATGTTTTCTCTATTGGGTTTGCCGAGTTTATGGCACCCTAGATGTACTCAGAAACTGCTGCTTAATAATAATAAACCCTCATATCTGCTGCACTGATTTTCCCGCATTGGGTTATTCCAGGGACATTTGTCTAAAAAAAATTGTGTGTCACTTTGTCATATGAGCGTGTTATTCAGTAAATGATCTGTATGTGTAGTTTGTTAATTGTATTTACTTCAATCTTAATTCTGAATATTCAGATTAATAACTTGTATGATTAATCAAGTAGGAGAAGTAAATTGAGATTTAACAGTAGGATTTCCTAGTTAAGAAATTTTCATACCAATAGATGGGTCTCTTCAAATGAATTCGTGGAGGCCTTAAAGGCTATAAATTGGAGATGTTTTGAAGTCACGTCATCATTCAAAATTTGGCAATGCATCTCTGAAATTGGTGAGCCTTAGCCACAACTAAAAGGAGCCTAAAGGAATATCTTGAGGAGGTCTCTAGGGCAGCGTGCGTTTCTTTGATTGCTGTAGGTGAAGCGTGGTGTGGAAAGGGCTGCTTGAAGGCGTGAACAGGGCTGTAATAGGTGCAGATTGCTGGGCTGGTTAGGCCGCAAATATGAAGGAGAGACAAACCTGTTTTAAGGGTTGTTTGGTGGCATTTTTGGGGAGTCCGAAGGTCTACAACAACTGTTGTGCTAGGCCGCAGGCCATAGCCAGCAACTGGGTTGTTTCAAGGGCAGCGTGGAGGTCATAAGCTCAGATTGGGACAACATGGGTGTGAAGGAGCCCTTCCTTGGAGGATCGCAGCTCTTGGAGGGGTTAGTTTGTTGCCAGTGTGGAGGGTTAAGGGCTGCACTGTGCCCTAACTAGAATTGCAGGAGTAGCAAGATAACTGTGGAGGACAACAACGTCTTGTGAGGTGTATTGGGTCAAGTGTTGACCATTATTGGATCAGTTGGATAGCAGCCTGTGGAAGCTGTGTATTGGAGTTGACGTGGGTGTCGGGAATACTTCAATTAGGAGTAGATTCCACAATGATTGGATTGGGTGACATAGGACTGTTGAAGGGCAGCGTGTTGGCTAGGAAAAGTAGCCCTAGACAAGCTATCTTGAAGGACGAAGAGCAGATGAAGGTTGGGTGAAGATAGGTGTCGAAGAGCAACAATTTGATGGACTAAAGTGGTTGCTAGCCTAGCAGATTGGAGCTCGGGTGTTGGCTAGCCTAGAGAGAAAATTGGATCAGCCCAAGTACACTCTACAGAAGGACGTGCAACAGTGTTATGGGGCAGCCCTCCTGGAGTCTCGATATGTAGATGCCTTGATGGACTAAGGCACTACTAGTGAGCAGTACGGACAGGAAGGACCGGCAGGATGAGATACGACATTGTGTTTGTATTATTCAGATTTGGTTTAATGTAACGAAGATTGGGGATTGTACATTATTGTACAATTTTTTTTAAAACTGTGTATATTGTGCATATGTGATATACTGCTTTATATTTTCTATTGTGAAAAGTAATTTATGGTTGAGATTCTTGGTTTGGTAGCATCAGTGATTTAAGACTCTAACCTAGACCCAAGGTCACAGAAAGTCAACATGGTATCAGAGCCTGTCTGAGCTACTTTGGAAGCTAGTAAATCAGAGTTTGGGTAGGGAAGTACAATGTAAGAGGGAGTTGGTCACATTGTCAGTGAAGGAGTCACTACAATGTCGAAGTTCCAGGTAGGTATCTGGTATGAGGACAGGTTGGAAGGGTTGTCCAAGTACACTCCTTGGAAGGAAAGGATCAAGTTCGTCTTGCAGGTCAACATGATCTGGGATTTTGCCGAGAAAGAGGTCAAGCAACCAACTGACCCTAAGGAGTTGGAAATATGGGAAGATTTGGATACGAAAGCGAGGATGATCATCCTTTATGGTGTGAATGATTCCTTCATACGTCATGTGTCCAGGAAGAACAATGCACATGAGATGTGGATGGCTCTTCAAAATTTGTTCCAGAATAAGAACAAGAACCAGGTACTAGTATTGGATGATAAATTGAAGTCCACCAAGATGATAAAGGGTGAAGGAACGACTTCGTATTTGATGAGGTTGTCTCAAGTTCGAGATGAAATTGCTTCTATCGAAGTCAAAGTTTCAGATGCAGAGATGGTAAGGATTGCCTCGAAAGGTTCACCGAGAAATGGAAGCCCTTCATCAAAGGAATCGTTTCTAGGGAGAAGCTGCCAGACAGGAATAGACTATGGGACGACTTCATTCAGGAAGAGCTGTGAGATGATGATCTTCATCCTTCCAGGAAGGCAAATGAGGACATGGCTCTTGCATCCAGAATGAAGGGTAAGATGAAGAAGGACTTGAGTAAAATCAAGTGTTTCAACTGTGGTGAGATTGGTCAATTTTCGTCGAGATGTCCGTTGAAGATAGGAGATGATGAGAAAGGGAAGAATAAAGGAAATCATATCACCTCTTCAACATAGATGGGTGATCTTGCCAGGATATTGGAAGAGGATGATTTTGCTATGATTTCTCATATCTCGCAGGGTACTATTTGAGAGGATGGATGGTACATGGACAATGGTGCGACGAAGCACATGACAGGGTCACAGGAGGTTTTTGAGACTGTAGCTGAATGGGACTCAAAGTTGCACATGGTGTTGGATGACAAGGGTCATTGGAGATTCGAGGATCGGGGGTGGTGCCATTCAGGATGGAGACAGGACATATGATGCGGGTCTAGGATCGACTGTTTGTACCAGGACTTAGGTATAGTGTGATTTTTGTCTCGATGATGGAGAGGAAGTGGTTTTAGGTCTTGTTCCGAGATTGGAAGGAAAGACTCAGGCCTAGAGGCTCTAAGTCCGATGGGATTGTGCTTGGAGTTAGGAAGCATGATCTCTACAGGTTGATGGACAAGCCTGAGGATCATGGGAAGAAGCAGGGGCAAGTACAAATTCCAGAGAAGCAGGAGTAGGTGCAAGCTTCAGAGGAGAAGGTACAGGTTCTCGATAAGAAAGTACACTTTTTAGAGAAAGTCCAGGTTCCAAAGGCTCAGAGGGAGTCAAGTTATAGAGGGACTTTGCAGATTCAGAGGAAGCCTCTGCAACCCAAGAAGAGCACTTGGTTAGTGGGGAGCAAGGGTGCTTCCACATCTGGCAAGAAGGAATCATGGCGAGATTGGAAAGAGATATAGGAGAAGAAAAAGAAGCAGGAGGCTTCCAGTGTCAACGACATTTCTGAGCAGGGTGTAATTCACTATACAAGGATTGCTGCGATTGCGAGCACCAAGAGCTGGGCTAGTGTTGCTAGCTGTGATGACGAAGATGAATTACTTCCTAGTCATGGAGGTACCTCCCTCGCTAAGAGGGAGTGTTGATTTGTATAGATTGGGAGGTACTCCAAGCCCTAGGGTTCAGGGTTTGGAGGGCAAAGCACCACGAGTGCAGCTTGTGGGATTGGAACCTAAGTGAGGGATTTTGCACCCATCGAGATTTGCGCCAAAACTGTGATGAGGATATGTCATGTGATAAATGAGGATGATAATGCTCGGCGATATGATTCCAACGCATTAAGAATCATTCGAATCCAAGTTGTCGTTAGAGAGAAATGAATTTTTGAAGTTGACTATGTAATTATTAGTCGCCAAGTTAGGTCGGCTTGGTGTAAAATTGTGCCAATAGATGGGTCTCTTCAAATGAGGCTGTGGAGGCCTTAAAGGCTATAAATTGAAGATGTTTAGGAGTCATTTCATCATTCAAAATTTGACAATACATCTCTAAAATTAGTGAGCCTTAGCCGTAGCTAAAAGGATCCTAAAGGAACAATGTGAGGAGGTCTCTAAGGCAGCGTGGGTTTCTCTGTTTTTTGTAGGTGCAGTGTGGTGTGGAAAGGGTTGCTTGAAGGTGTGAAAAGGGTTGTAATAGGCGTGGATTGTTGCGCTGGTTAGGTTGCAAATCTGAAGGAGAGAAAAAGCTATTTTAAGGGTTGTTTGGTGGCATTTTGGGGGAGGCCGAAGGCCTATAATAGATGCTATGCTAGACCGTAGGCCATATCCAATAGTTGGGTTGTTTAAAGGGCAGCGTGGAGGCTATAAGCTCAGATTGGGACAACGTGGGTGTGGAGGATCCCTTCCTTGGAGGACCACAACTCTCGGAGGGGTTAGTTTGTTTCCAGTGTGGAGGATTAAGGGCTGCACTGTGCCCTAACTAGAATTGCAGGAGCAACAAGCTAACTTTGGAGGACAACGTCTTGTGAGGTGTATTGGGTCAAGTGTTGACCATTATTTGATCATTTGGATAGCAGCCTGTGGAAGCCGTGTATTGGAGTTGACGTGGGTGTCAGGAAGACTTCAATTAGGAGCAGATTTTTCAATGATTGGATTGGGTGACATAGGACTGTTGGAGGGCAGCATGTTGGCTACCCAAAGTAGCCCTAGATGAGCTATCTTGAAGGACAAAGAGTAGCTAAGGGTTGGGTGAAGATAGGTGTCGAATAGCAACACTTTGATGGACTAAAGTGGTTGCTAGCCTGGCATATTGGAGCTCGGGTGTTGGCTAGCCTAGAGAAGGTACGATGTAAACTCCTGTTCTGCAAATTCACAACAGTGTTGCAGGTCTCTACCCACAAAAACAATGGTAACCCCTGATCATGTAGCATGGCCTTGGCAGCCCCAACGATGGATCTGTTTTTCCTGTCCGCAACCTCGTTCTGTTAGGGGTTGTAAGGAATTGTGAACTCCCTCCTGATGCCTGCCTCCGCACAATAATCAACAAACTCACCAAGGGTGTACTCCCCTCCATTGTCCGACCTGAGGGACTTGATCTTCTGATCTGTTTGAGTCTCCACAAGAGCTCTAAATTCCTAAAACCCCTTGAAAACCTCATCCTTGGTCTTCAAGAAATAAATCCAGGTCTTCCTGGAGTGATCATCAATGAATAAAACATAATACTCATATCCACTCAAGGAAACATGAGACATCCAGCTGCTCACATCGGTATGAATCAAATCAAGTATCCCAGTCGATCTGCTGTCACTGCTAGGAAAAGGGGATTTGGAAAACTTCCCCATAGCACATTCGGTGCATGTATCTAGGTGATCAAAACTGAAATTTGGCACACTTGTAGTGATCTCCCGCAATGTCCTCAAGGCCCCATGATACATGTGCCCCATCCTGCAGTGCAAAATCTTGCACAGCTCTGAACTACTAGCTTTGTTGCCGGTACTACTTCTCAATGCCAAAAGGGGTTGAAACGCAAAATTGTACACCTTTGCATGGCGTACACCAATCACTCTAGCTGAATCAGCTGGAGTGCCCCTGGGATATATAAGCACCTGTCCTCTCCTAAACAATATCTCATACCCTCTGTCCTCCAATGCTGAGACGGATATGAGGTTCTTCCTCATCCCTGGCACATATAGAACATCTGACACTTTCAAGGGAGGTTTGGGTTCCCTATCAAATGTCAATGTCCCCACACCGACTGTGCTGACAATGATGTCGTCTCCGAGTACTACCTCTATATCAGTGCCACTCTCTGAAATCTCTGAGAAGTACTCACGGACTCCTGTCATATGACATGAAGTCCCACTGTCAACATACCAAATACCTGAAGATGCTTCGCTAGTGGAGGGAAATGCACACTCCCTCTCAACCTCCCTGGCAGGTGATCCTGCACTAGTGGACTCACAAGCAATGAACCCAAACTCCCGGTCAAAGCTCTCCGAAAAGTCCTCTATCTCTGTTGATGCTGCCATGGTCTTGTTCTTCCCCTTCTTCTTCTTCTCCAGACACACAATTTCATAGTGTCCTATCTTCTAACAATTCCAACACTTTACCTTGGAATAGTCCTTCTCCTTGTTCAGCGGCTTACCTTTATCTTTGCCTTTGCCCCCACCACCACTCGTGGAAGCTTTCTTCTTTCCCTTGCCTTTCTTGCCTCCTGCTAACAGTGCTACATTGTTATCCTCCTCAACTGGTTTGGCTACCCCAAGCTGGTTCTTTTTGATTTCATTCTGTATGCAATCATCCCACAACCTCTCCCAAGTGGGAAGGGTCTCCCGTGCAACAATCCCATCAGCAAAGTTCAACTATGTACTAGGAAGGCCATTCACTGTAATCTGCACCAACTCAGTGGGTGGAATGACCTCTCCAACTTCTTCCAACTCATCTCTCACATTAGTGATCTTTGTGAGATATGCAGTAACACTATCAGTCTTTGCCATCTTAATGGTCTTTAGCTTCTCCCTTAGGACCATTTTTCTGTTCTCATTGGTACTCTGGTAGAGATTGGTCAAGGTTGTCCACATCTCATGAGCAATTTTCTTTCCTCTCACATGAGGAATGCAATGGTTTTTAATACCATCCAGAATCAGTCTCTTACCCTTGTTATTCTTCTTGTTAAAGTCTGCCAACTGAACAGCATCAGTAGGCACATTTACAGGGTGCTGTTGGTTATGCACCATTATAACCTGGACTTCTGCCTCCTCAAAGATGCTCTGCATTCTTTCCTTCCATGTACTGTAGTTGCTATGCCCATCCAACCTATCCTCCACCCTCAAGCCCAAAGACATGTTTGCTGTCCTAATAAACTGAAAATTTCACTACTATGGTAAAAGTTCAGTTTTCTGTGTAAAATCAACTTGCTGTAATTTTTTTCTTTGCTGTCCCAAACTGCACTTTTTTTCAGCAAACTGGCTCTGATACCATGTAGAAATTTTAGCCCAACCCTGGTTTTCAATTTCTCCTTATTACTCCCATGTAGTTAAATGCCCATTCCCATAACCATTTATTCAACAAGCTGGAAATAATAAATATTTTCTGAAAACACAAATTCTGGAAATTTTACAGTGCTAAAAATGCAAAAATAAAAACTTAGAAAATATATCAGCCACACACACAGAAAATGACATGCTGATTTTTGGTCAAGATGATCCTGGAAAAACCCCCTACAACTCTTGGGGAAAACCAGTTTGAAAGCTTCTCTTTATTTCTGAATATTTCTTTTATAGTGAGACAGAAAAATACCACAAAAATTCCAGCAACCAAAATTACAGACTTATCTCAATTTCCGTGCTTGCACACCGCCTCGGAAATTGTGCCAAATCAGCAACTTGCAAAACAGGAAAATTTCTGTACAGCCACCTCGGGAAGCGTGCCAAAACCAATTGTATGGAACTGTACGGATTTGTACAAATGCCCTCCTCGAAATCCATGCCACAAACTACCTAGAAATATGCGCTGTAACTGCTGTCCTTTTTCTCGGTTTTTGTGTCGAAAATATCAGCAGCACTTCTCGATTTCCATGCCCAGATTTCTGCCTCGAACTTCGTGCTTAATGCTCCTGCTCTCTTCCTCGATTTTCGTGCCTCCTTTCTTGGAAACAGTGCCTCTCTCTTGTTGTACGGATTTCTGCCTTGGGTTTGTCCCAATAACTTTGCTGTACGGATTTGTTGAATCTCCTTGCTGCTGCCCTCTTTCTTCTCACTACTCTGAAATTTCTCCTTTGCTTTCTCTCCTCCTCTCTAAATCTGCTCATGAAAGAATGAATGATCTTTTCCCTCTTTTGCTCCTTTAACCTAACCCTAAGTGACTTTTGGAGAATCCCTAAATCCAATGGCTGAGATAGCTTTAGATTTAGGGCTGAGATTCAATGTGCATTTAAATCTCACTTTCTATTTTTTAATTCACCCCACTTTAATAAATACCCTCTTAGTCATTTATTTCCAAAGTCACTTTTCACTTTCTAATTTCACATTGACTTTATTAAAGTCATTTTAAAATTAGACTTAGTAACTTTATCACTTAAAGTCACTTTTAAATTAGATTTGACTTTACAAGTTATTAAATCACTTTAGGAGAAAAAGTTAAATTCTTTTGGACACTTTTCCCTAGGCCAAAGATCAAAGCCTTAGGGAACCACTTGTCCTCTGGTACCCAAATTTCAACACCTAGTTCATTGTTCTGTTATTTATTCTTAACTTCTGCATAGGAATATTACAAGATGGTATCTCATGTATTTTATCCAGTACTTTATCTCATTTTTATTACAAATATATGAAACAATAAACACAAATTTTGGAAGAAAAAGCAGGAAACCAGGGTTGTTATCTGAACCACATCAACATCCATAAAGTAAACTAAAAAATTAACAATCCTTTTTGATTAACTTATAAGTATGGTAAGTCAGCTACAAGGAGAATCACTTTAAGAATGCCTGACCTCTTAAGGACAGCTTTCAAATCTGTTTCCTCCTTGTAATTGAATGCATCATCAAAGCTTAGTTTATTTTTCAGCAACTCAGCCTGCATGATACCGACATATAAGAAGTTAGGATAATGTGAAGATACATCATTCATGATAATGTGTTTTCTTCGGCTTTCTAGATATTTTTCTGACACAATGTAAATCTAGTCTAATAATGTGCTCTGCTACTCAATAATCTCTGCTTGGTCATGACTCATAGATAGTTCAATTTGTGATTTCTTGTGCCACAAACTAATGGGAACCTTGAAGGACCATACAAATTGGCAATACTAATCCTTATTCAAATTATGCATTACCCGCAATTTTAATTTTGAATGTGCTTTAACTGAATGCTGAGTGCCAGGTTGATATAGCATGAAAGTATCTAGTAATGAACTTTAGTACTCAATGTATATGGTTTAATTATGGATATTTGCAAATGCCCATTGCTGATGTACTTTACTGAATGATGTGACCATTCAAATTCAAACAGTGGATGAGCACAAAATTTGATAATTAGTAAAACGTCACCTTTTGTTTGCTTCCAGCACTCCCAACAACATAACACCCATGCAACTTTGCGAACTGTCCAACAAGCTGTCCAACTGCTCCAGAAGCTGCAGAAACGAAAACCTTTTCACCTGCTTTAGGAGATCCCACCTCATAAAAGCCAAAATATGCTGTGAATCCAGGCGTTCCTGCAACATTTTTTTGTGTTAACAACTAATAATACCAGTTGTTGATGGTCCAAAATATCTGAAAATGGAAACAATTTTCTGAAGATATCAACCTTGCACAAGTATTAATATGTTAAGTTATTTATTTGAGAGCACTATAACATCAAAAGAACTGTCATTAATAACTAACACAAGAGACCTCCAGCTGATACAGTGCATGACAAAAACTGAAGGTTATTTCTAACAGGTTTTAAAGCTTATTGTTGAGTGTTCGGTCAGAGAGATTCCAACTTGAACTATAGATTCAAATCTAGTGCATGTTTTAGAAAACAAAATGTGACCGCATTTAGCCAAGATAACCCAACAAAGTCCAAGTAAGAGCAAAAGGGAACCATATTTAAGTTTTTGACAAAAGGAAAAAGTTGGGATTTCAAGGGCCATAATCAGATGGAAGTAAATTGGAGGACCAAGTGCGCCAATTAGAAGGTCCCTGCATGCACTAATAAACACACAAGAAGTGTGAATAAGAAAACGACAAAGGAAGGCCTATGTTCAAAATCACAATTTTGGTTACATATAAACAGGCAATATAAACTGCTCATTTGATACCATTACTTTTATTTTATTTATTTATTAAGAAATAATTCATATAATTACAGAAAACTAAAGCAGTAAAGTGGGAGGGTACATACAATGGTATTTTCATCCCCTTCATCAGAAACTTAGAAAACAATAAAATCCAAATAGCTGGCCATATCTAACCCCTTCGCATCTTTGATCAACAGAAAGCCTTAACCTAACAGCTGTATACTTACCTATTCTTTGCATAATTGACAAAATGCAGACAATGAGCTAACCTGATTCTCAAAAACATATTTTCACTGAAGTGTTAAAATTTCCTTGAACCTAGCACCCCGACAATTTACTACCTAGCAGATTACATATCTACTGAATAAAAAACAACTTGGATCTTAAAAAAACCTAAACAGCGGAAGGAAATTAAACAATCAATCTCAATCACATAGCACACAAATTTCTTCCCAATCAAACAGTTCATTAATAGCTCAGAACCTACTCAAGATCCCTTACTAGGAAGATGGCCTCTGAGGAAATTATGTATACAACAATGAACCTGGATCTGATCCAGTTGATGAAGCCCTAGATCTGCCCTTCAATGTATCTCTTGGCTGATCTGGATCTCCCTTGCTATTCCTTGCACCTTTCTCGAACCCAACACACTTGAATGGAAGTCATCCACCCAACCACCGAGAATCGAGATCCCACTCTCACTATGTCATGTGTGTCTTCTCCCTTAGCCTAGCCCTTCTTTTATACACTTGAGTTATGACCAAATCCACAACCCTAATATCCAAACTAAATGATGATTGAGATCAGATCTCAAAATCACTTGAGATCAACAGTTGAGATTCATCTAATTCACTAATGCAAAAACCTTTGAATTTCATTAGATTAACTCACTTTTGTCTTATAAAAGAAATTACTTTAATCACTAAAGTAATTTCTAAGGTTAAGTACATATTAGGGGACTTCTGCACACCCAAACTCTTAGGCTTGTATAGAATTACCTTCCCGAGCTACAAACATCACTACTCCCTCTTAGTAAGGGAGGTACTTCTAGAAGAGCAACCTGAAACTGGTTATCCCTCTAGTCTTGGCACAATGTCCTTCTTTGGAGGTCTGCTCTCCTTGAATGTGCTCCTAGGAACCTACAAGTTCTCCTAAGCATTCTTCAATGTTTGAACAAGTTTTCCCGTCAACCTATATAAACTCATCTCTTTAACCCTGATGGTCACTGTTATGACTGTGCTAGACTCCTCTAGAAGAATGAAAACCTTCCCATTCCTAAATATAACATCAATTCCTCTGTCCTCCATGATTGACACTAATAGCAAGTTCTTCTTCAATCTTGGTATGAATAGCACATCGTTGGCTTCCAACATTCCCCCTAAATCTAATTGAAACTTAACAGTTCGAACTCCCTTCATTGCATACTCAACATCATTACCAAGCTCCTCGTGTAAATCTAAGTCATTCTCCATTAGATTGCTAAATAGCTCCTATGCCTCTTAACATATGGCATGATGCACCACTATCTAGGTACCAAGCTAAGTCACCTGACACAGGGACACGAAACACGAAGCACACGAGGATTCGAGTGTCAGACACGGACACGTTAGGACATGTTATATATTATTTTATTAATATATATATATATATATATATATTAAAAATTAGATATTTCTTACACAAATTCATACAAATTCATTGATTCAAACATAGATCTTCATCTAGATGTAATTTTTACAAAGATACAAAGTAACATTATGCATATAAATACAATTGTGACATATTCATCAATGATCCAATAGGAGAAAGACACGATACTGTAGTTTTCTCATTAAGTCATCAAAATCAAAATGTGTTACATAGATAGTACAATGCCAATGGCAAATAGAAATAGCATATACAAAACAACTACAAGTCTACAAGCCTCAAGGCAGTAGGTAGCTCATGAGTCATGAATCATCAATCCTCATCATCAAAATCAGCATCATTGTACTCATCATCGTGGTCACCACTGCTCTCCTCTATTGCATCCTCCTCCTCTGTATCCAAATTCATTCTGCATCTGCTAGTGTGGAGGATGACCCCTCTACAGTATCACCATCATCAAATGTGATAGGCTCTAGCACTGGCTCATTGAGATCCAAGTTGGCCAATGCCAACTCAACACTGCTGTCCAAACCCATATCATCACGAAAGACATCCCGCATTTTTTTCTTTCCCTTCAACCACTCATATCTCTGCCTGTAAATAAGATGAAGGTTGGTGTGCACATACACCATTGTCTTTGCCTTGGACTTCTCAAGCCTGCTCTTCTTGAAACTATACAAAATTGCATATGTACTCCAATTGCTCTCGCAACAAGAGGATGAAGTCACCTGAGATAAGAGCCTCATGGCTAATTGCTGTAGAGGAGGGCTTGTTGCCCCATGAGTTGCCCACCAAGAATAGGGCTGCTTAGCCTCCCTATCTCTAATCACATCATATTCTGCAAATCGACCAGTGTCAGTTAAAAAATTTGCAAAGGCATCCTCCACCTCATCAAGGGATGCTCAATCTTGAAAAATTCTGCCTCAATGCATATTTCCTCCCCTATGAGATTTCACCATCCATGTGAGGAGGGAATCCACGGGAAGGTCCACCATTCAACCACTGATGGATGTAGTATTTTGGGTTCAAGGAGTGAGCAAAACAATGTAAAGGTGTGCAATTCTTGTCCCATATGCTGACAAGAATATCCTGTATGGTGGTGAAGAAGGCATCTGGTGATGTCTCATACTCGGGGCACTCACTCTGTAAAATAATAGTCCTCACAAACTCAATCATGGAATCCCATCCCTCATAAAACTTTCCTAGGATGGGTTGTTTGTATCTACAAATCGAAGCAAAGAAATGATAAGGTCCATTATCTGAATAAGTAGATCTACCCTCTCCCACCAGGCATCATCTAACATTGTGTCCTTCACTCTTTCTGAGGCTGCTTGATCCGTCTTTCTCCAAAAATACCAAAACTCTAAAATAACCATGGCCCCAAGAGCGGTCTTGACCTCCCTCAACCTATTCAACATGATGAATGAAGAGGCAATCATGTATCCGCAATCTTCAACAATGATAGATTGGTGTACTCCTTGTAGATAGTGAGGGAATTTGTATGATTTTGTACAAAGTTGCGGATATGTCGTGCATCCTCAATAATGTTTCCAATCCAAAGAACATCAGAAGCAATAGATTTAAGTGCTAAGTTCAATGAATGGACAATGCAAGGTGTCCAAAATACTTGTGGATATTTAGCGTCCACAATCATGCCAGCAGTCTTGCAAACAGGTGCATTATCTGTAATGATTTACACACAAGAATCAGCACCTACATCTTCAATAACTTTAATAAAGAACTCACCCATATATTATGCATCCTTGTAGTTTCCAAGTACATCCACTGATTTCAAGAAAACTGGACCATTCAAGAAAGACACCATGAAGTTGATGAGCATGCTCGATCTATCCATCCATCAGAAACAATGCTAACCCCAGATGTTGGCCATGCTGATTTAATAGGCTCAAGCATTTTGTACACCTTTTTCTTTGCCTTCGTCAACAATGTGGTTCTAAGCTTCTCTGCCCCAGGAGGCACATACCCTGATGGAGAACGTTGAGTTATAGATTGACACATATCAATAAATAGAGTTGAGCATGCAACATTAAAGGATATGAAGTTCTGATAGAAAAAAAGGCAATGGCGAGATCAAGCTCTTCCCGTTTCTCTTTCTAAAAAATCTTGTCCATTGGAACAAATGCAATTGCCTTTATTTTTGTTGCTTGTCCCCCACCAGAACTCTCAAATGAGAATTTGTTGCTACTTTTCCTCAAGAATGGAAGGGGCTCATCATTCTTGTTTTTTTTTTTATTCTTTCCATTTCTTTCCTCTTTGCTAAAGACACCTGTGTACAAGCTACAAATCTGCAACTTGGTAAAGCCAACAAATAAGCTTTCACACGGTAATATGCGCTCATGAAATGATTGTTGCAATAAATTCATTTCCAAGAAAAATTGCATCCTCCCTTCATCTTGCTGCCTGGCCCTTGCTCTCTTGTGACATATTTCCACAATGGATATTTGTTATCTTGAGGTTGTTGTCTTCCCTCAACATTTGAAGCTGCTATTGTAGCCCCACTTCCAATAGAGGGAACACTTGCAGACCCCAATGAAATTGGAATAGGAGGGGCATATCCAATGGGGACATTCTTCCCCTTCCTTTTCCCCTTCCCTGCTGCCCTTGATTGAGCCATGAATGTTGGAAAAAAAAAAACAAAAAATGCACAAATTTGTAAAATAAATGCACATGCAAATTGCTGTAATAAAAATGAAAAAAAAGAGAGAAAATGCACTTACCTGTTTTTTGAATCTCCTTTAAATTACTCCCACACCCTTTGCTCCTTTCTCTCACACACCCACAACAAACCTATAGCCAAGAAGAAATGTCAATGTGCAAATACAATGGGCAAATCGTACTCTTAATGCTGCGCAGAGGTCAATTTTCATGACTCGTGTCCGGAGAATCGGGACACGATCGGAAGGACACGAGTTCGACCGAATCATGTCTAATTCGCCAGATTCGGGACACGATGGGGCCTAAGGACGAATCCAGTTTCATAGGTACCAAGCCATTAAAGAAATTTTGAGGTAAAAATGGGCCTCAAAACAAAAATGTACAACCAATCAAATTTATAAGAACCAATAGGATTCAAGATGATGATGTCAAGCATGGGGGATGATTCACCATTTTTGGAGTAAAAAGGCAAAAGGATAAAAAATAAAAAAAATAAAAACTACTTTTTCAAATCGTATTTTCAACTTATCTCCCCAAAATTTTACTCAAATTTCGAGCGGGAGCACTCGTTGGATAAGAAATTTAATTCCTCATCCAAGGAGTACTCATGTTGCATACTTTCGATGGACCCTACTACATGAAAAAGGATAAATACATGAAAAAATGTAATTGCAAACACAATTTTTCATGTATTTCTCTTTTTTCGTGTAGTAGGGTCCATCTAAAGTATGGAACATGGATACTCCTTGGATGAGGAATTAAATTCCGCATCCAACGAGTGCTCCCACTCGAAATTTGAGTAAAACTGTGGGGATATAAGTTGAAAATACGAGTTGAAAAGTAGTTTTTCATTTTTCCCTCCAAAATTTAATGAGGTAATTTAATCTTATTTTATTATTTCCACTATTATTTTATAATATTCCTTAGGAGGCCCATTTTAGACCTCAAAATTTCTCTAATGCATTCTCAATGTTGGTGCTGGTAGATAGATTGTGGACAAATGAAAAGTCCTTTTCAAACTTCGTTGCAAACTCCTCAAGTTGAACCTCTGCTAATGCTACTACCTGCTACGACTTCCCCTTCCCCTTCTTATTTGGACACTGTGACACATTTTGTCCACTCTTGTGTCAAATGAAGAACTTGTTCTTACTCAAGTCCTTCTTCCCTAGCTAAGAAGTTTCTCCCTAAATGTTACCTTTGGAACCTTTTCCTTTGCCATTCTTGTTCATACCAACCAAGGGAAGGTTCCCCTCTTCATCTTCTTGTTTGATGAACTTAGACTCCTCTTGAGTCTCTTCTTGGATACAGTCATTCCAAAACCTCTCCCAATTGGGAAGGTTCTCCTGGGCATAGATTTCTTTGACAAATGGTTCACATGACTTGTGAATACCATCCAATTCCATTCATGAGCTCTAAGTCCTCCACCACCTCCTCTATAGCTTCAAGTTGGTCTTGTGTCTGGGTGATCCTCATGAAGTAACTAGTAACATTATCAAAATTTGACATCTAGATGGAGCTAAGATTGTTTCTCAAGATCATCTTCCTATTCATCTTGTTTCTCTAGAATAGGTCTACAAGTTGCTTGGACATCTCCCTAGTTGTCTTCTTCTCTACGAAGCGAGCACTTAGGCGATCCTTCACGACATCCATGATGACCTGCTAAGTTCTAATGTTTTCCTTTTCGTGGGTGGCCAATTGTGATGGATCTATTGACAATTGGATCACCTTACCCACAATCACCCAAAGGTCATTCTCTTTTAGTAGCTAGGTAACCTTTGCTTTCCAAGGTAGGAAATTTGATGCTCCATCCTGTTAGTTTTTGTAGCATTAGAGGTGTTCTAGTCTCAAAACTTTGTAGAGAGGCTAAAACATAGGGGTTCTTCATAACCCATAAATCATTTTTGGAAATTCCACCTCGAAGTGTCTCAATTAGATTATTAGCCTATTTTTAAATATTTCTTGATTCTAAACTTAGGAAAAGGGTTTAATTAATAAATATTAACTGAGAAAGGTGTGAATCATCTAGAAACTCACACGGAATGACTAGGAAAGAATCTTAGCCATTGATTGAGATTTAATCTTGGTCGTTGGAGTCCTACAGTGAGATTATAAGAAGTTAGTTTTTAGGTTTCTGTAGTTATCATTTGTAACAGAGATTCTCGGATTATCCACAGTGTAAAAAGGATCATGTCGACATTTCGAATCCCAACGGGGATCCATCTTCAGGACCAATTGCTGAATGATGAAAGATTGAAAGAAGAACAAGACTAATAATAAATAGGGAATGACAAATAGAAAAAAGAGTTGGTCTGTTCGTCATTCCCTATTTATTACTGGTCTTGTTCTTCTTTCAATCTTTCATCATTCAAAAATTTGTCCTAAAGATGGATCCCCGTTGGGATTCGAAATGTCGACATGATCCTTTTTACACTGTGGATAATCCGAGAATCTCTAAGATTATAATAAGTCGATGGGTACATGGAGAAACACACTTGACACACTTGTGACACTTGAGATCGATTTCCTTGGGAAATTCGATTTCTCCAGAGAGTAACAGCAGTTGCCGGAGGAGTTCGAGCCAGAGAAGGGAAGCAGAGACAGAGAGGGGTAGGGAAAGTGATTCGAAGGAATTTTTCCAGTTCTAGAGAGGCAGCAACAAGAGTCCAAGTTATTCCTAGTGAGTTTGCGTAGAGGAATGCGTAGGCAGCTTCAGAGGGCAATTCGATTTAGCTGTGGGGAAATCGATTCAACTTCCAGAGGTCGAGAAAGTCTTCCAGAAGGCTGAAGAGTCATTTCTAGCACCAGAGTTAGGCATAACGACTTCATCAAAGGCAGTTCCAGGCTAGACGCCAGAGGGTCTGCATAGAGGCCTTCGTAAGGGGTCTACGAGGACGAGTTTCTGAAGTAGCGTTGTGTTAGGGTTTCTTGTGGAGGAGGGGAAATTCCCTCAGAGGCCAGATTTTATTTCTGTGGATTTATAGTTTTCGACATCTAGATTGTACTCAGATAATTTTATTGCTGCTTAATAATAAAAACCATTAGTTGTTGCACTGGTTTTCCCAATTTAGTTTTTTCTGGGGACTTTAGTCCAAAAATAATGGTGTTATATTTTTTTGTGTATGCCAGTATTTTCTCAAGTTTCCAGTTTATCCTCCATAGTACTTTTTATTTGTTAAGATTGTAGTGTGATTAATTCATTTTTGTTGTAGCAATAAACTACTAAATTAATTTCCAGTTAGAAGAATTAATTCCAGTTGTTGTAATAGAATTTCAGTACTGAAATTTTAACGCATCAAATCAGTCATTGACTCTGAGACCGGTTGTTGCCATGTCTAGATATTATAATCTCGCCTTGTGCTAAGTCCTTTTAGCACCCACAAGAATAATATTGGTTTATAGATCCACTGGAATCTCCTTTGGAATTTTGTTTCAATCCTTTGGAACACACACAAAACAATTTTATGTTTCCAAGCCCTTGATTGGTATAGTTTTCCTTTCTCATTTTGAAGTTTACCTCCGCCAATTTTATTGGTTGCACTATTGTTTTGCCAATTTTGCCACCTGTGTGTTTCTACGTCTAACTCAATATTGTACGTGGTTGTTCCTTCAACTACTATCATTCATTGTTTATCGCTGCCATTCTACATTTGCCCCTCAATCCTTTACCCACACTGCAATTTTCTAGCTTTCCTAGTAGTTGGCTTAATTCCCTTTATCGTCCCCTGTGGCCTACCTTCTTCTGACAACTAGACTGTCTGGCTGTGACCTTAGGCTACCTACAACTCCCTTTCTCTATGGCCTATCCCTTTGGAGGTGGTCACTTCTCCCTTGTGACCTATCCCTAGATGCTAGCCGCTGGCCCATATAAAATTCAAGCATGAATCCTCAAAAGTTGCTTTGGTTGGAAAATATGGTCTGCGACTTACCTTCCACTCCTGAAATTCCTCTGCTTCCTCCAAGTCAATATTCCACTGTTGGCTCATCCACAACCCACTCAACACACCCGCTTGCGGGTGTTTCTCGATTGCAACGAATCTCGATCTATGCCTCATGCCCAACAACACTTCCCTTGGTAGTTGCAGGCTCCAAACTTCCACGACAACTCTCTATTATCCATGTTTGCATCGATGATCCAGGTGGATATTGGTGGCCACCCACCTATTCCACTTGGCCCCCCACCATTGTCTCTTTCAGTTTTTCAGTTTCGGCATAACTTACTATTTTTAGCAGTTTTTCGGGTCCTGAACTTCCGGAGCCGTTTTGAGGCCCTAAACGCGTTTTTGTATGAAATGGCTAATTTTCTGATGGTGTCCGCCCCACACCGTAGTCCCTCGGATAGAGCTTTGAACATATAACATGTGTCAAACGGAGATGAGGTGTCAGCATGCTCTGGGAAGAAACACCAATTTCATCAAACAAATCATAGTTTTGGTGCTTCATCTCCTAGGGTTAGGTTTTTGGGATGTTTAGGGTTCTCCATTGTTTCTCGACACAAATAGGCCCTCGCGCTCATTGTAAAGGGGCTGTAGGTCCGTAGCCACCAATATTTTCCGTAGATTCGCTACCAAAGACTTAGCTTATTTATTTCCATTGTCTGTAAGCAAATTTCAGTTCTTTGATATTAATGAAATGAAGTGTTATTTCCGCTGCATCTCTGTATTTATGGTTATGTGTTTATTCCGTTGCGTTCCTGCATAAATCCGGATCAGTGGTATCAGAGCGGTCTGCTTTTTCTCGATCCTTCTTTGCATGTCCCCAACGAGGTCGGGGTATAAGGAGCTAGGGCTTGATCTGGTGGAACCTTTGCAAGATCAGCCTCGCAAACCTCGACGCACGCCCATGGGGGACGAAAAGAAAGATGAGGGAGCAGGAGATCCTATCAAAATATTGCTCGAGGAGGCCCTCGAAAAACAAAGGAACGCGATGATGGATAGCTTTGCTCAGATCCTTCAACGGCTGCCCACCGGCGGCGCATCTGCATCCAGTAGCCACTCTGGAGTTGCGACTCCCTTTTAAGGTACAAGTAAATTTTGACATTCCCATATTTGAGGGTCAAATAGATGCAGATGCCGTAGATAGATGGTTGAATCTATTAGAAGGATATTTCTCTGTTCATGACTTTTCAGACCGGGAGAAGATTATTTTTGCACTCCTCAAAGCTACCCCCCATGTTAAGGACTGGTGGGAAACCTACCGTGAGAACAAGGACCAGACAGAACCCTCTCTGTTCTCGGCCGTACCAACTTGGAATTCTTTCCGAGACGCCGTCAAGGAACAGTACTATCCCGTGGGGAGCTATGAGGACAAGTACATACAATGGACCACGCCGCGACAACAAAGGGATCAAGATGTGCATGAGCTGACGAATCTGTTCCATACCCTGCGCACAAAGTTGGGTATCAAAGATTCAGAGAAACATTTGGTGCTAAAGTATCGCAGCTTTCTGCACAGATACATTCAGGAGGAAATGGAGTTCCTCGACATCTCCTCGCTTGGTATGGCATACCGATATGCTGCCAAGATTGAGCAGAAATTCAAACAGAAGAAGCGAGACTTTGGATCTGCGAATCAAAAGCAAGGAAAAGGTGCTTCCAAACCGCAGAACAAAGGACAGAGCATGGCGGCTAAAGACAACCCGTCAAAGCCACAAGACAAGAACAACACCTTAAAGCCAAAGAAGGACACGGGAAAGTGGTGTGAGTTCCATAAGAGCTCCACTCACAACACAAGTGAGTGTCGGGCCAAGCAGTCGCTAGTGGCCGAGATGAGGGCTTCTGAGTCAGATGCATGCTCCGACTCCGAATCAGAACCTGAAAGGGGAATGAAAAAGGGAAACAGATTATTGATGCGGAGCCCAACGCCACTGTTGCCACTACAAAGGTCCAGAAGGAGGAACCGGAAGATCCAGAGGAGGAGGAACGCCTCTTCCACTCCCAGATGTGGGTAAAGGGCTCCCCTGTACAGTTCATTGTCGACAATGGGAGCCAAAAGAACCTCATTTCAGCAGACGCCGTGAAGCGGTTGGGCTTGCCGACCACAGCTCACCCACATCCATACACCATCTGGTGGCTTCACCAAGGACGAGATCTCCGCGTCAGCCAGCAGTGCCGCCTTCCCTATAGCATCAAGCCCTTCACGGATGAGGTATTATGTGACGTTGCTCCTATTGATGTTTCTGATGTATTATTAGGACAACCATACTTGTGGAAGCGCCATGCTGTGTATGAGTCTCGACCTCGTGCTGTTATTATTACTTTGGGAAATAAGTTGTACAGGATACCAGAGGTACCACCTCCTACGACTATCTCTTTGGTTACCGCAAAACAATGTAGTAAGCTCATTTCCCAAACCAGGAAATTCGTTTTTCTGATGATCCGCCCCCAGGGCAAGAAGAAGACTGTGGCCACGACCTCCAGACAGGGCCCCTCTGCACGACAACAACAAATGGATAAGGTCGTGTAGGAGTACGGGGACATCTTCACCACCCATGTGGGCTCCCTTTCGTGACGTCAGTGCTTGCTGAATTCATTGATCCTGACTCCAGTAAAACACTACCCAATGAATCGACGATCGACGCCCGTTTCCGAAATGATGAAATCAAGAGGCGATCGAGCTATTATAAAGGTCACAAGAATGCACAAGTTCATCGCCCTGTGGGAGCTCGATCATGTTGGTACAGAAGAAGGATGGGATGTGGAGACTCTGTATTGACTATCGGGCGCTGAACAAGATCACTGTCCGGAATAGGTACCCAATCCCACGGATTGATGACCTTCTGGACCAACTCAAGGTGCAAAATATTTCAGTAAGATCGACCTGAAGTTTGGGTATCACCAGGTACCAATTGAACCCTCTGATGTGTGGAAGACTGCCTTCAAAGCTAAGGAAGGCCCTTTTGAATGGCTGGTCATGCCTTTCGGGTTGACGAATGCTCCCAAAACCTTCATGAGGATGATGGACGACATCTTGCGGCCATTCACCAACTCATTCGTAGTGGTGTACTTGGATGACATTCTGATCTTCAACAAGACTCGGGAAGAGCACCTTCATCACATCCGACAAGTCCTCCAAACACTGCGGCAACACAAGTTGTGTGCCAATTTGGAGAAGTGCACGTTTGGCATGACCCAGGGTCAATATCTGGGATACATTATTGATGAAAGGGGGGTGCATGTGGATCCAGCCAAGATCCAAGTCATTCGGGATTGGCCAGCCCCGACTACTATAACAGAGCTTCGCAGCTTTCTGGGTCTTGCTAATTTCTACCGTAGATTCGTGTCGGGATTCTCTCATATCACTTGGCCCTTGAGTCAAGTCACCAAAGGAGGAGCGAGAGCAAAATTCTTTTGGTCGGAACCTCAACAGAAGGCATTCAAAGAATTGAAAAATCGCCTCTGCTCTGCCCCAGTGCTCACCTTACCAGACTTGCAGCAGCCATTTGAGATCGAGACAGATGCCTCTGACTATGCTATTGGGGCAGTTCTTACTCAACAGGGACATCCAGTGGCATATCACAGTGAGACATTGTCTGAGACAGTTCGCAAATATCCCACCTATGACAAAGAAATGTATTCCATTGTGCAAGCCTGTCGACAATGGAAGCATTACATTTTGGGGAAGGAAACAATCATCCACACAGACCACCGTCCCCTGCAGTTCATACAGACACAAGGGAAGTTGCAGAATGATCGCCATCAGAAGTGGTCCACATATCTGCAACAGTTTCATTTGAACATCAAGTACAAGAAGGGTAGCACCAATAATGTTGCAGACTGCCTCAGCCGACCACCGATCGTGGCGCTCACCACCGTGCTCAACTCTCGTGGGCACGAGACTTCTGATTGGCCGCTTCTCTATGAGAGTGACCCAGAATTCGGCCACACTTACAAGGCACTCTTGGGGGGCACGCAAGTTCCAAATTTTCACTTCCAAGATGCACTTTTATGTCACCTGGGACACCTTTGTGTTCCTTCAAGCGAGCGTGCCAAGATGATATGGGAAGCACACTACAGTCGAGTCGCTGGGCATTTCGGGGTCGAGAAAACAGTAGCAATACTACAGAAGTATTTTTATTGGCCGAACCTTCGAAAGGATGTCGAGAAGCACATCAGATCCTGCACTGCTTGTGCCATTGCCAAACCGACCATCAAGAAGCAAGGCCTATATACTCCACTACCTACCCCTAGTCGACCGTGGGAATCCATCTCCATGGATTACATGTCGGGCCTGCCTTCTACTAAGAATGGAAATGATTGTGTTTTCGTGGTCGTTGACAGATTCTCGAAGATGGCCATCATGGCGGCCTGTAAGAAGAATATCACAACAGAAGCCACTGCTAAACTCTTCTTTGAACGAGTGTGGGTGCACTTTGGGATCCCACAGTCTATCATATCAGATCGAGATAGCAGGTTCCTCAGCACATTTTGGTCCAGCCTCTCGTCAATGTTGGACACAAAGCTCACCAAGTCCACAGCTTTCCATCCCCAAACAGATGGCCAGACAGAGGTCGTCAACAGAATGATTGTACACATTCTGCGCATGTACAACTCAAAGCATCCACGCACATGGGACGAGAGCCTCCCCTATGTACAACACAGTTATAACCGGGCTCTCCACAGCTCAATTGGCCATAGCCCCTTTCAGGTGGGCTTGGGATTCCAGCCACTATGTCCCATTGACATAGCCATGCCGTTTGCAGCTGCTCAGGCCGATTCAGCTCATGTCCAGTCTGAGGTTGACAAAGCAAGTAGCTTCATCGAGGCATTCAACACATCCGCCAACAGGTTCATGATATATTGGACAGAGCCAATGCGAAGTACAAGCAGCGCCATGATCAACACCGGGTGCCACACCACTTCCAGGTGGGCGACAAAGTATGGCTACATTTGCGGAAGGAGCGCCTCACTGGACCTCACCGCAAGCTTCGCCCGCTCCGATACGGGCCGTACACCATCACCAAGGCTGTAGGTAACAATGCCTTCGAGCTTAGTGTTCCACCATTCCTTGGTCTGCACCCAGTCTTCAATGTGGATCGCCTTCGTCCTTACTTTCCACCTCTACTGGACACCTCGGACATTGCAGAACAACTCACACCAACAGAGTTAAACCCAGACTGCATGGAACAGGCCACCACAGATTGTATCATGGACATGCAAATCAAGAACACTCGTCGACAGCAGATCCAACTGTATCGGGTTGTCAAAGCTGGCCAACTCCTGCACCAAGGAAAGTGGTTCACCAGGGACCAAGTTCAGCAGAAATTTCCTCATCTCATGGAGGAACTTAACGCAATGGGGACCACTGCTTCCTAAGGGGGGAGGAATGATCCAGGTGGATATTGGTGGCCACCCACCTATTCCACTTGGCCCCCCACCATTGTCTCTTTCAGTTTTTCAGTTTCGGCATAACTTACTATTTTTAGCAGTTTTTCGGGTCCTGAACTTCCGGAGCCGTTTTGAGCCCCTAAACGACGTTTTTTGGGTATGAAAGCGTTAGCGAATTTTCTGATAAAATTCGTCCCGACAGCTGTAGTCCTCGGATAGAGCTTTCTAATGATGTATCATGTGCGTCAAACGGAGATAGTGTGCCAAAGTTACGTCCTTGGGAAGTTGAAACACCAATTTACCCAAACGGGGCCCATAGTTTTGGCGCTTCATCTCCTAGGGTTAGGTTTTTGGGATGTTTGGGGTTCTCCATTGTTTCTCAATAATAAATAGGCCCTCGCGCCTCATTGCCAAAACGTTCAGTGGAGCCACCCGCTCTGCTTCCTCCAGAGATTAGCTACCGGCACCCTAGTATTTTATTTCCATTATGTCTGTAAGCATCTTTCTGTTATTTGATATTAATGAAATGAAGTGTTATTTCCGCTGCATCTCTGTATTTATGGTTATGTGTTTATTCTGTTGCGTTCCTGCATAAATCCGGATCAATCGACATGTTTTTTTTTGCTACATGGTGGCTCCTCACACAGTGACTGGTATCTATAATCTTGTTGCCCACCACGTAGTACCCTAACGTGGCCCCTTTTTGGGTGACCCTAGCGGCTGCCTATCAGCCACAACTCTGAACCTACATGACTATATCAGTTGATTGATAGCAGATCCTAACACTTCGTTAACCCTATCTTCCACTACATACAAACTTGACTTAATATTGAATCCACAACCCTAATCTCTAAAGTGATTGACTGTTGAGATTAGATCTCAACATCACTTGAGATCGACGGTTGAGATTTATCTAATTCACTAATGCAAAAACCTTTGCATTTCATTAGTTAACTCACTTTTTTTCTTATAAAATAATTTTTTTTAATCATTGAATTAATTGCTAAGGTTAAGGGTGTATTACACGATTTTTACATGCCCAAACACTTAGGCTTGTGTAGATAGTTCCTGAGCTACAAACATCAACATGAAGCTTCCAAAGAGAAAACAAGGGTGAAATTCTCAAGCATTGCTAGACACCACTAAGAGAGGAGCTGACCAAAATATTTAGAATCACCCAATAACATTGCTCTCCAATGCAACCTCCCCTACACAATAACTTCATGCTCAAACTATACAAATTCCCAAAAATACCTTGCAAAAGAACAATCTCAAAGGAAGTACTTCACCATTTCTAGCCTAAGGCAAGAAGGCTATAGTCCATCTAAGAGATCATTTTGACCAATTGTGCCATGGGAGGAAGGCCCTAGTAATTCACTATCTATGCAAACACCTAGAGTTTGTAGCCAACTTCAACCAATAGCACACTATGCAATTTCTTGATCCACCAATTCTTCTCATTAGTATACACTTGTGTATTAAGAAAAATGTTGAGCTCACATTGCTAATGAATAAGAGAGTACAACATTTGAGAGTCATACTAGACAAAGGGGAGGCTCAAGCTCCACTCCCAATCATGTCAAAAGGGACGAAGCATGTCTATATTAATTTTGAATAAGTCCTCTTGGTGAATACGACCAACAATGTCTAATAATAGCATGTTAGTTCAAAGAAGACAAGGCAAGCTCATAGGCAATGAATTTCCAATCCTTTCTAGAGTGATCACTAACACCCCATAAATCCCTCCAATAAAAAATCTTCTCTTACTTAGTCACCACCCCTAAAAATGTGGAATGTTTCATACAAACGTGCTCTAACCCTTCCAAATCTTAATTGGTCTTATGGCTATTTCCATCCCATTCGATTCCATAACATCTACCACCACACTAAACCAGATACCTTCCTCCATATTGATCAGATACTTCTAAGGATAAATTTGCTTGAGTGAGACCTGGAAAATATGGGAAGCTAAAATCATGTCACTCAATCCAAAAAAATTCCTAATCATTCCAATATGTTGTGTTGTGAGAAGACAATGCCTCAATAATACACTCTAAATTGAGCATCCATCTAAACATTGGACCACCCACTTAACAACAAAGATGCTACACTAAGTCACAACATCAATCAACCCTATACTTCTTGCAACCTTGGGTACATTGCAAACATCCCAAGGATCCCAAGGTACTAGGGAGGGCTCGAGTCCTACCATACTTGGCCCACAAGTATAAATGAGGAAGCTGCCACAATATGTGAAATTGAGCCCTCCTATGAAGGCAACAAGATACATAATATATATGCGAGGCTAGAAGAATCGTGCACACTACAGTGAGTCATCTAATGTTATCAAAATAAGAATTGGAAGCAAATTCGAGGTCAAAAAATCAAATTGACCAATTGATTAACTAAAAATACAAAATATATGAATAATTTAAAAAAAGGTATTAATTTATGCACGTCACAATGTAAATCCAAACCATTTCAAACTAAGTATACAAAGTTTTCTCATGTATATAGCATGTAAGGCATTTTTTACTATGTTTTTTGTTCATTTTTTCAACTTTTTGGGTATGATGGCACACAAATGGCATATGATATTTTTAAGACTAAACCGAATCAGAATTTGTTGAACTAGCCAAATTGGTCTACTGGTAGGTTTGGTATAATAATAGTCCAATTGGGGTGTTGGAGCTTAGAAATTTTGAGCTTAGAGGGGTTTATTTTCTATTAAATAAAATTAGAAAAAAAATTAAATTTTGGTGGTGTTAGCACTCTGCCGGATCTCCGAGGCTGAGAAGAGAGTAGCAAAAGTAACTACAGACCAAGCTTAGCCAAGTAGCTAGCCATAATAGGCATGAGAGGGCATTCTCCAAGGGATCAAAGCCAAGAGGGTTGGATAAAATTAGGTTTTAGGCTAGGTATAGTAGCACAAGGGTTTTAATTGGTTGATTTGGGTGCTGGATAAGTGAATTAGGTCAAAGAGGCTAGGTCAAGGAAAATAAGATTAGGATTGCAGTCCATTCAATGGGGCAAGGTAGGTAGGAAGGCTAACACTCTAGGGTTTTTGAGTGGGATGGATCAGATAGATGAGGTGCTGGAAAGAGCAAGACAATGCATGTATTCTTTCTAAAATGAAGAGATGAGACAAACTATGAAGATTTTCCCAAAACATAGCGTAGAAGATGTATTCTGCTTATCAACTTGAAAATCAACATATAGTAGAAATGAAATGGATCATGGAGAGTACAAAACATTCATACATATGCAACAGAAGAAGAAACAATGTTAAATTTCCATGCCACAGGTATCCCAAAGAAATAGATGCAACTCTTTCATTAAATTCCTGCCAAATAATGAATACACTAGAGTCTTTGATCAATACAACAACATCCAACAACTGAAATGAGTCAAGAACTGAAAAATATAGTCATGAAACAACTTCTCCCATCCTCAAGGGTCGAATCCATGAGTGGAAGAGCAGTTCCACCAAAATCTGAACTAAAACCTAGAGTGTAGGGAGGTCCAAGTGACTCATTCCTAAGTTAAGTGAATTGATTCATTACTGTGGAAATTTCTGAATCTTTACACTCTTTGCAGAAATTATTCACTGTTAATCTAGTTATGCTCCTCCTACTTAGACAAGTTATTAACTGAATAAATTCAAGTTAAAATCGAAAAAAAACACATAACATATCTCCACCAATCCAAATCTAGAACAAGTTCATGCACACATAGACAAAGTGACACAGTTATTTTTGGACAAATAGTCCCCGAAAAAACCCAATGTGGGAAAATCGGTCTCTGGCTGCTGGAGGGTTTTATTATTAAGAATTTTTTGAATACAACAACCCTGGGTTCCAGATCTGGAAAACCCAACAGAGAAATATTAGATCTATAGCTCACTGGCTAATCTAGGGCCAAAATAATGACTAATCCACACCCTCAAATGGGATTTACAGAACTCAGCCAAAATTAGGGCCTAGAAACCCCAATGTTGCCCCTGAAAGCCTCTGTGTCAGCCTCTGAAGCCCCTCCGACCCTCAGCGCTGCTCTAGAAAGCTCTGTGTTACCCCAGACTGGGTGACGTAGGCCCTACGCTCCCCCTTAGGGTCTTTGCGTAACCCTATGAGGGTTTCCTATTGAAAATCACGTTGTCCTTGCTGCTGCAGCTTCCATTCTCCTTTGCACTGTCCTCTGAGCTGATCTCTGCCTCTTATGTATTCTAGACCCCGGGATCAGATCATCCCCTTGGCCTAAATTCCCCTCTCTGCAGCTGAAACACTTCTGAGTATTCTTAGCAAACCCACCCTAGAATCTCAGCTTAGCTTCAGTGCTCTGCCTCTGTGTGTCTTTACAAATGACCCCAATCCTTTTCTTTATACCTTTCTCATTGAAAAATCAACGGCCATGATCAGATATTGAATCAATGGCTAAGATTAAAAGAAAGCTTGATCTGCGTGACTTAAGACAATTTCATCACATGTTTAATTAAATTCACTTTAATTATTTAAGTTCCCTAAGTTTAACTTAGGAAATGCATTAAAATAATTAATTAATTTAATATCTCCTAATCTAGATGAAATTTCCCAAATCAATTTATGGGTCTTGTAGATCAAGTGTACTCTAGTCCCTCCACAAAATTTGGGAGCTAGAGCACAACTGATACTACCCCAAATATACAAAATCTCAACAATTACACCTCATGAAGACTTTTTACCTAATGTATTTACCCCTAGGTAACTTAAAAACATCAAAATTACATTTACATCCATGAATTGCATTAGTAAAAACATGATTTGTTGAGGTGGAAATCAAAACTGCAGAGAAAATTCAGAAAAATCATCCCTTGGTCAGGAGCACAGCGCCAATGTCAGGAGCGCAACGCCATCTTGCAGCCAAGATTTGGAGGGGTTCTTGGTGTCCAAATTGAGCTCAGGATAGCTCATTGGAAAGCTTATCCTGTCTAGTTTCCATATCCATGCCTAGTTTTTAAAATGGTGTTGATTTGACCCTCCAAAACTTCATTCTCCCAAGACTGGTCAGGAGCGTAGCGCCAGGCTCAAAAAGAGGGCAGAAATATGATTGTTTGGGTGTTTTTTGACCTTTTTCAATGCCCAGTTTTTCCAAAAAAACTTAGCAAAGTTTCTAGGGTGCATATATTCATCATTATAAATCCAATGGTGGTCTCTTTTTGGCTATTGTAGGTCCCTAGGAAAAGTGCAATGCCGCATTGCGCTCCTAACAGTCAAACTGTCCATGACTGTCAAAAGTGCAAAAAAACTTCAAAATTTTCCAAAATTGCTCAAAATTTTGCCAAAATTTGCAGAAGGATTGCTGATGATGAGTGTCAAGCATGGAGGGATGCCTCAACAAGAATGTCAAGCTTGTCTCCTTCTTTTTGCTTGGCAAGGGTTTGCTTATGTTTCTCCTGCAATTGCTTGAGTTTGATGCTACATACCTTGTTTCTTGTGATATACCTGTTCGAAATGTTTCTAAGATTTTTTCTGTCCTTGTTTTCCTTGTGGAGGAGTTTCTCAAGATGGATGTTGACCCTCTCAAGCCATATCTCTCTGTCATCTTCAATCTCCTTGGCAATTCTCTCCTCAAAAGTGAGTTTTTCATCCTTAATCTTTTGTTGTTGTAAAGCCCTCTTAAGACCCCTTGTCTTTGGTCTTGTTTTGCTGCTTTGGGTGTCATGCTGATCAGGGTCATCAAGTGGCATCAAGGCTTTACTTCTCTTTGTTTTGAGCAGATCTAGCTCCATCAGTACTTGTTGATCTTTCAGCGGCTTATTCTCCTGCTCAAGAAATGAAATGACATACTTAGCTCTATCCAAATTAGTTTGTAGCTCTCTAATTTGGGCATCCTTCTCTTTGACAACCAATGAAGTTTCATAATCATCTTGTTGATCGAAGTCAACAAGGTCAAATTCCGTCTCTATCTCATGGAGGTATTCCTCCTCATGGCTGACTTCCTCATGAACATTTGCCTCTGTCATCTCTTCCTTTCCCTTCTGTACCTGCTTTTCCAATGAAGAAGGCAAGGTCTCTCCCACAATATGTGGGGAAAACACCTGCCTATCCCCTCTCTGATATGTTTTATCCAATGTCATCATTTTAGCCCCTTTAGGCTTGCTGACCATAACTCTGCTAGAAGACCCAATCTGACTTTGAAATGGTGATGATGGTGATGAAATGGATATGGTAGGTTGAGCTGATGAAGAATTAGGTGCTTTGGGCTGATATGGAGGAATAGATGTAGTAGGATGAGATGGAGGAGTTCTATCTTCAGCATGTTGAGCTTGTGGAGCAGTGAAGATGTCATTGGCAATGAAAGTGTGCCATGAGATGTTCAACTGTTTGAGGTGATGGAGGAAAATGATTTTGATGAGAGAGTGGTGAAAGAGGTTGTTCATCTGCTGGTCATAATCTCTCCTTTGTACAATGTAGGCAATTTTTTCTATGCTCCTAAATAGATAGTATGGGATATTGAGCATCTTGACCCTTGTGAAGTGCCTGGGCAATCTGATGTGGTAAGTGTAGAGTCTAGAGAATATTCCTTCACAAGATAAATACTTCATGATTATTTTCATCATGGGAGCATACCTATCAACGAGGTAATTGAAAGGAAAAACTCTCTTTCCTTAATTCTTGTACCTTGGCTTGATGTATTGCTCATAGTAGTGATCATCCAAGTCTTTAGCCTTGAACCACTTCTCACCTACATTTGGAATCCTAGTGGCAACTGCAATGATGGCTGTGGATAAGGTGAAAGTCACACCAGCCAGGGTCACTTTATTATCTTGAAGGTTTGTTATGAAAATTCTGCTCAAAATAGGGTGGTGTTTGACTATTTGCATCTTTTCACAAAAATCAAAGAATCCTCCATGCTTGAAACAAGTGACAGTCATAGGAGATGCCATTAGTTCTCTTGTGTTTGTAGGTTCAAGTCTAAGAATCCTTCCTCCTTTATGTGGCCTTCTCTGTTCTCTTACTTCTTCCTCCATGTACTCTTTGTTTTCCTCCTCCATGGTATTTTGGTCTAGAAACCCTAGGGATGAGGAAATGGGAGTGGGGATAGGTTTAGGGAGTGGGGAATGGGATGAAAAAATTTAGGGAGATAGGGGAAGAGGTTAGTGAACTTAGGGAGGTGGTAGGGGGTTAAAATGTTTAGGGAATTGGGAATGATAATTTTATTACAGGTTTTGATGGTAATGGGAGCCTAGGAAATTGAGGTCCCTAGGACTTAGGGTTTAGGGGAAAAGGGGCTTAGGGAAAGGGATATAGTGATGTAGGGGTAAGGATAGGGTTGATTGTGATGTGGGAAGGGAGTATGAGGTCTAGGAAATCAAATTGGGAATGAGGGAATGAAATTAGGGTTTGTAGCCTAGAACTCTTCAAATTTTAGATAAAAACCTAAATACCATGAAAATTGCACTTGAAGAATGGAAGGAGGGTGTATTTTCATGTCACTTACTTGCCAAAAAGTAGTGAGAACCTTTGCTGAAGGTCAGAATTGATTTGGATGAGTTTGGAGGCTTGCTGAGCAAAAACGCCAGGAGTGCAGCGCAAGCTACAGAAGCACAACGCAGTGAACAGAAGTGCAGCGCAATGAACAAAAGCGCAACGCCACACCAAAAATCAAATTTTCGCCTTCTGAGCTGGAAAATTGAGCTGTAGAGGTGGTAGCTCGATGTTGTGAGGGAAAAATGAGATTGGTTTTGAAGTCTTGATGGGTTTTATACTTGGTACATTTGATGAATTTGCCTTTGGGACCCACCTTTCTTTCTTCACATTCACCTTCAAAATTTGAAACTATACCCTTTCACTATCACTTCATTCTTTACACATTGATCATTTGATGGATTGAGAACTCTTTACATTTTTGCTTTTAGATGTTTTGTTGGCATGTGGAACTTGGAGTTGGTAGCTTGGGAACCATGAACTTATTACAAATTAAATGATATAAAATTACATAATAAAAAATAAAAATTACATTTTGAAATCTAAATTATATCTTGAAATAAAAATCACTCCTTACAAATCATCTTTTCATGGTAAAGAGAAGTTTATTTGATCACTTTCTTACTTGCTGGTCTTATGCAATGGAAATGGTGTGTTATTGGACCTTGAAAACCGTAAAACCTAATGTGAACCTTGACTGGCTAGAATTCATGATGACATGACTGAATAGGTGGTGTAATCTCAAGAAATAATGAACACTCAGCAAGTGACAAAGTGAGTCAACAAGTGATAAAATGACATTTATGAAAAGAGTGAACTTTAATGAAAATTTGGACCAAGTGACCAAATTTTTGCATGACCTAGTGGAATGATAAAAATTTCTGAGTGGGACCCCTAAAATGACATGCAAAAGTTAATTTTGATCACTTGTGGAAGGATGCAAATACTGACACTAACATTGGCTCCAGATGGGTATGGTAGCTCCTTGGAGGTGCCAAGAACACCGTAGACCAAGTGCCTATCCATTGGGCATGGAGTCAAATACTAAAAACTAACTGAAAACTCAAACTGATTCGTGACAAACTCAAACTGACTGAAAACTGACTTTAAAAATGTGGAAATTTCTGAATCTTTACAATTTATGCAGAAATTATTTACTGTTAATCTGGTTATGCTCCTCCTACTTAGATAAGTTATTAACTGAATAAATTCAAGTTAAAATCGAAGCAAAACACATAACAGATCTCCACCAATCCAGATCTAGAACAAGTTCATGCACACATAGACAAAGTGACACAGTTATTTCTGGACAAATAATCCCCGGAAAACCCAATGCGGGAAAACCGGTCTTCTAGTTGCCGGAGGGTTTTATTATTAAGAATTTTTTGAATACAACAAGCCTGGGTTCCAGATCTAGAAAATCTGACAGAGAAATAATAGATCTACAATTCACTGGTTGATCTAGGGCCAAAATAATGAGTGATCCACACCCTCAAACAGGATTTAAAGAACTCAGACAAAATTAGGGCCTAGAAACCCCAGTGCTGCCCCTAAAGCCTCTGAAGCCCCTCTGACCCTCAGCGCTGCTTCGGAAAGGGCTGCGTTACCCTAGACTGGGTGACGCAATCCCTACGCTGCCCCTTAGGGTCTCTGCGTAACCCCTGAGTGTTTCCTGCAGAAAATCACGTTGTCCTTGAGGGACTACGAAACACCTGCATAGCACAGGTTGCTGCCCTCCTGCTTCTCTGCGCTGCCTCTCTGAGCTGATCTCTACCTTTTGCTGATTCTAGACCCTGGGATCAGATCATTCCCTTGGCCTAAATTCCCCTCTCTGCTGCTGAAACACTTCTGAGATTTCTTAGCAAACCCGCCTTAGAATCTTAGCTTAGCTTCAGTGCTTTGCCTCTGTGTGTCTTGACAAATGACCCCAAGTATTTCCTTTATAATTTTCTCTTTGGGAAACCAACGACCATGATCAGATCTTGAATCAATGGCTAAGAATAAAAGAAAGCTTGATCTGTGTGACTTAAGACAATTTCATCACATGTTTAATTAAATTCACCTTAATTATTAAGTTCCCTAAGTTTTAACTTAGGAAATACATTAAAATAATTAATTAATTTAATATCTCCTAAACCAGATGAAATTTCCTAAATCAATTTCTAGGTCTTGTAGATCAAGTGTACTCTGATTCCTCCACAAAATTTGGGAGCTAGAGCACAACTGATGCTACCCCAAATACACAAAATCTCAACAAAAATTGACTGAAGACTGACTTGACTTGAAAACAGCAGAAAACCAATGAAACTTTATAGCCTTCACCTTGGGCTCCAAGCTTCGGTGATCCTCCGCTTCACACTTTGCAGAAAACTAAAATTGAAAGAAACTTGCTGCTGAAAATGAAATGAAATCAAACTGAAATGATACCAACCTACTCTAATCTGTTGCACAATTGTTGATTAGGTGAAATGATCATTCCAGTGTAACCAATCCAGCAGATGGATACTTACTAAAATATTGCTCTCACTTTCCTCGAGTAGGCAGAATGATGTATATGTAGGCAACTCATAATAAAAACTGAAACCAAGACTTATGTTGACAAACAAGACAACATTCATCTTCTTCAATGCTTGCAAAAGACTGCCCAAGGGATCTTGAAAATCATGAAGCATTACCTTTCGTGGATCAACAAAAGGAGATGAGTAAGCATTATTACCATATGGCTGCAACAAATTAGCAAAAGGATCCTCCATAATATTTTTAATAGCATAAGTGTCCACATCTACGAGATTCGGGGCAAACTCCTTTTCATCAGCAAACTTGTCATTTTTTGAACCTTGAGAAAGATTTGTATCTGCAAAGGGCTCTAAAACAACTTCTTCTTTATCACTGATCTCCTCTTCATAATCACTTGGAAACTAGCAAGACTGTATAATAACATCATCATTCTTAATGGATGGAATATGGATTTGAAAATTTAGAATCTGATTTATTTCTTCTTCAGTCAAAGGAGAAAGTACTCTTTGTTTTCTTTGGATGAAACAATGATTTTCTTCTTTCCCTCCTAAAGATTCACAAGGATGCTGAATATCTTCTTTAATCTCAAGAAAACGAGCATATAAATTTTCATCAGACTGCTGATTTATTTCATGTGGTTTCATTTGACTATCAAGATGCAAAATTCTTTCATCTTCAAGCAAAGGGGAAGCTACTTTATGCTGAATATGATCTTGTGTATCAAAGTGACGAGCTTCTTCAGATTGCTGTTAAAGGGAGAAATCACAGAGGGCTTCAATGATCTCTCCATCATTCATGCATTCGATATCGTCAATACCCTCAAGATATGCAATAAAACCTTCACTATAATAACAAAAACTTTGTAAGAGAGATAAAGAAAGATTAGAGTTCACATAATGTTTGGAAAAAACTTATGGAAATCTTTAAGAGAACATAAGCTTCCTTTTGGTAACCCTTCATACCATACCCTAGCTTTATCTGCAAGAGTAGCCATAAAAAATTTCATGAGATAGTCTTCAGGAAACTCAACTCTCAGTCTACATACATGTACATGAAACTTTACTAAATTCAGATCAACATCATATTTCTTTTCATCTCTAAATATGGGAAGATGTGTAAACCAGTCAACATAAGGCATAAGATTTGGAAATCGAGGGATTTGAGATCGATCCATAGGAGCATACTTGGGATTTTTTCTTGTAGTAGAACTCATCTCGACAACAATGAAGTCACCAAGAAGTCTATTCAAATTACCGGTTCTTGAAAAGTGGAGTCGCCATGAAAATTATGAACCTTGAATTCTTCGACACTGGAGTCGCCAGGTGAATGATTCATTTTTCATATGTATCTGACTGCTGTCCACCATCAACAACCAGATCTAAAATTTGATGATTGTCGTCCCGAGGAAGATCTGTCACTTTCTTCCCCAGTATGGTCGCCAAGATGATAGCACTCTGTCGGATCTCCGAGGCTGAGAAGGGACCAGCAAAGGTAACTACAGACCAAGCTTAGCCAAGTAGCTAGCCCTACTAGACAGGAGAGGGCTCTCTCCAAGGGATTACAGCTAAGAGGGTTGGATCAAATTAGGTTTTAGGCTAGGTATAGTAGCATAGGGGTATTGATTGGTTGATTTGGGTGCTGGATGAGTGAATTAGGTCAAAGAGGCTAGGTCAGGGCAAATAAGATTAGGATTGCAGTCCATTCAATGGGGCAAGGTAGGTAGGAAGGCTACCACTTTAGGGTTTTTGAGTGGGATGGATCAGACAAATGAGGTGCTAGAAAGAGCAAGACAATGCATGTATTCTTTCTAAACTGAAGAAATGAGACAAACTATGAAGATTTTACCAAAACAGAGCATAGAAAATCTGTTCTTATCAACTTGAAAATCAACATATAATAGAAATGAAATGGATCATGGAGAGTACAAAACATTCATACATATGCAATAGAAGAAGAAACAACGTTAAATTTCCATACCACAGGTATCCCAAAGAAATAGCTGCAACTCTTTCATTAAATTCTTGCCAAATACTGAATACACTGGAGTCTCTGATCAATACAACAACATCCAACAACTGAAATGAGTCAAGAACTGAAAAATATATTCATGAAACAACTTCTCCCATCCTCATGGGTCGAATCCATGAGTGGAGGAGCAGTTCCACCAAAATTTGAACTGAAACCTAGAGTGTAAGAGGTCCAAGTGACTCATCCCTAAGTTAAGTGAACTGGTTCATTACACCTCATGAATACTTTTTACCTGATGTATTTACCCCTATGTAACTTAAAAAAATCAAAATTACATTTACATCCATGAATTATATCAGTAAAAACATGATTTGTTGAGGTGGAAATCAAAACTGCAGAGAAAATTCAAAAAAACATCCCCTGGTGAGGAGCGCAGCACCATCTTGCAGCCAAGATTTGGAGGGTTCCCTGTAATATCCCGAAAGGGAAATAGACAGTAATACAAAGCACACAACAAGATACAAAATGCTAAAAACTGAACATGAAGCAGATACACATGAAATAGAGAGAATACTGAGCCATTTTATTATATTGAGAATTAGAAATGAGTACAAGAGGTGATCAGAGTGATGGAACCTCGACTTGCACCAGGAAAGTGTAGGAATACTCTCAGAATATCGATGGAATGGTTGCTCTCTGCTCTGCGTGCAAGTTGCTGGAAAACTGTCTTGCTGCTGCTACTGCTGGAGCAAAATGAGTATTTGGGGCTGCTCCCCTACTCAAAAAAAGCTAAAACTCTGCAATCGGCCTCTACTCACAATACCCAGAAAAGCCCAGAGAGCATTTCTGAAATGGTTGACCCCCAAAAATGCCTCCCTTGAGGATCTACGCTATCCTCCCAAGGGCCACGCTGGTGCTGAATGCAATCCTCCAAAATATGGCCTCCCACTCTGCCAAATGCCTCCAATAGGCAAGGGCTGGTCCCTTGCTCAATCCTCCGGCCTAAATCCTCTGGAATAGTGCCACACCAGAGCTCCCTCAAGATGGACTGCATCCTCCCTCTCAAGACTGCGCAGTCTCTAATGGCTCTGCTCCTCCACGAATGCAATCACCGATCCTCCTACAAAATGCTGATGAAAATACCTCACCCGAGAAAACACTCGAAGTCTCCCGGGGCTGAGGGTGGGATCTCCGAACGGAGACACCCGATGCACTAAACAGTGCTGCAGACAAGCTAAACAGCCAGCGTGCTCCAAGTCGAAATGACTAACTCAATATGCATAAACATAAATGACCAAATGAGGGGGCTCTCCTCCCTTTTATAACGCTGGGCCTCTCTCTCTCTAGGCCCCACCACCTCCACGTGCTCCTTGGCCCACGCTGTCTCCCTCATCTGCGTGAAGTAGGCCCCACGCTACCCACGTGGTCTGCGTCCCTCTCCTGCGCTGTCCACTTGGCCACTAGGCCCCACACTCTTTAATTTCGATGTGGACTTTAGGAAAGTGATTTATCCTAAGTGAGTTAATTAATATTTTACTCACTTTATTCACGCTCCAAATATAATAAAGCAAAATTGGTCAAAATTAATATTTCCAATTAGCTATCGCTAATTGGGAATATCACAGTCTCCCCCGACAAAATGTTGCTTGAACCCAAGCAACTGTAGTGATGAATGCTGCAAGATCTTCTCACTCTCCCAAGTGGCATCCTCATCTGGAAAATTCTTCCACCTCACTAAAAATTCCCAGACTGTCACGTTCCGCAACTGCCTCTCCCTAATATCAATAATGGCCTCCGCTGTAGCACCAAATGCCCCTCATCATCCGTAGGCGGAAGCTCCTCTATCACTGTCACCTGTTGTCCCAAAGCCTTCTTTAGGCACGATACGTTAAAGATGTTATGAATCTTGCTGCCTTGGGGCAGCTCCAACTCATAGGCAACCTATCCAACCCTGCGTATCACCCTGTAAGGCCCATAAAAACGGGGCTTGAGCTTCTCAGCGCCCTTCTGCTTTAGAGTCGACTGTCGGTATGGCTGCAAACGTAGGTAGACCAAGTCCCCTACCTTAAAATGTCTCTCCACCCGACCCCTATCGGCATACAGCTTCTGCTGGTTCTGTGCTGTAGCCATGTTGTCATTGAGAGCTCGAAGGATGTCCTGACTCTCTTGGATCCAATCCTTGGCTCTTGGAGCCTTGCTGGCACCAAACATCACATCAACAAAAGATAAAGCATGATAACCATATAATGCATAGAACGGAGACATACTGATAGACATGTGATATGTGTTGTTGTAGCAGTACTCTCCTAGGTGCAGCCACTTCAGCGATGCTCTCTGCTGTCCACTGACATAGTTACGCAAGTAGCCCTCTAGCCACTTGTTAACTATCTCTGTCTGCCCATCTGTCTGTGGGTGGTAGCTGGTGCTCGGTGTCAACTCTGTCCCCACCAACCGGAAAAGCTCCTACCAAAATCTGCCCATGAAGCGGTTTTCCCTGTCACTGAAAATGGTCTTGGGAAGACCATGTAACTTGAAGATATCCCTGAAGAACAGAGCTGCCACCTGCGCTACTGTGTAATGTGCGGATATGGCGAAAAAATGTGCATACTTCGTCAGTCGATCAATGACGACCAATATACAGTCCTTGCCCTGCACCATGTGCAACCCTGTGATGAAGTCCATCGAAATACTCTCCCATTTCCCCTTTGGAATGGGAAGAGGCTGCAACAAACCTGCTGGATGGTTCATCTCCCCCTTGTTGCGTTGGCAAACCTCGCACTCCCTGACATGCTGGAGTACGTCCTCCTTGAGGCCCTTCCATGAGAACCTCTCCCTGATGGCCTTGTAGGTTTTGGTAAACCCCTGGTGGCCAGACAATGGTGAATCATGAGAAGCCTGCAATATCTTCTTCTTGAGCTGAGAGCCCTCAGTCAAGAAGATCCTATCCATGTAGTAGATGATCTCATCCATCACCCTGTATCTATCATCTGTCACCTGTCCATCCAGAACCTCACAAGAAAACCTGTCGTTGGAGTACTCCACCAAAAGTCGAGCCCTCCAATTTGCGTCCAAACTCATCAGAGACAACGCGGCTGGTCTGCGTGAAAGTGCATCAGCCACCACATTGTTCTTCCCTTTTACATACTCAATGTAAAAGTCGTAGGCCTGGATCTTTCTGACCCACTTCTGCTGCCTCTCCTGTAGCTGCTTCTGCTCTAAGAAGAACCTGAGGCTGTTGTGGTCAGTCCTCACCCTGAACCTGTTACCTACCAGGTACTGCCAGAATTTGGCCAATGCATGCATGATGGCCAGCATCTGCTTGTTGTATATGGCATACAACCGCTCATGTGGAAGGAGCTTCCGACTCTCAAAAGTTATAGGGTGGCCTCCCTGCATCAATACTGCGCCAATCCCCTCTCCTGATGCATCACACTCCAGAACAAATGGCTGCGTGAAATTCGGCAATGCAAGCACTGGACAGCTGCTCATCACCTCCTTGAGCCTGTCAAAGGCCCGCTGCGCTGTCTCTGTCCAATTGAATGGCCCCTTCTTCGTCAAATCTATAAGGGGTGCAGCAAACTGAGAGAAACTCATGACGAACTTCCTGTAGTAGGTGCAGATACCTACGAACCCTCGAAGTTTCGTCACGTTTCTCGGCTCTGGCCAATCCTTGATGGCCCTGATCTTCTCCTCGTGGACCCTCACTCCGTCCACACCTATAATGTGTCCCAAGTATAGCATCTCTGTCAACCCAAACTCGCACTTGGAGAGCTTAGCATAAAACTACTGCTCCTCCAAAATACGCAACACCGCCTCTATGTGTTGGAGATGCTCCTCCCATGTCCTGCTATATATCAATATATCATCAAAGAAGACCAACACAAACTTCCTCAGATGACTGCGGAAGATGTGGTTCATGCATGACTGGAAGTTGGCTGGTGCGTTGGTTAGCCCAAAGGGCATCACCAAGAACTCAAAATGGTTGTAATGGCACCTGAGAGCGGTCTTGGGAATGTCCTATTCCCTCATGCAAATCTGGTGATACCTGGATCTCAAATCAATCTTTGAGAAGAACTGTGCCCCTCTCAACTCATCCATCAGCTTGTCAATCTGTGGTATAGGGTACCTGTTCTTCATGGTTTTCTTGTTCAGGGCCCTATAATCAATGCACATCCGCAATGTGCCGTCCTTCTTCTTCACTAACACTACTGAAGAAGCAAAAGGACTGGTGCTAGGCCGAATGTGTCCCAGGGCTAACAGCTCACGGATAGCCCGCTCAATCTCGTCTCGATAGGCCTTGGGGTGCCTATAGGGTGTGGTAATGATGGCCTGAATGCCCTGCTCTAGCTCAATAGTATGCTCAAATCCCCGGTTCAGTGGCTGACCTAGTGGTATCTCCCCAAACACCGTGGCATACCTGTCAAGGATGGTCTGTATCTCTGGATGAACTGTCTGCCCGGTAGTCCCTGCCTCTGATGCACGCAGCTCTACTTCCCACTCTATGTCTCCCTTCCGGAAGTCTGCCTCCATCTGGTGAGCTGAAACAGTCTGGGGTGGGTACGTGTGCATTCCCCGTATCTTCTCATGCTTCCCGGTCTTCTTATCATCCCACTCCATCTTCAAGGCCTCCCAATTTGTGGTGACCTTCCCTAGAGTGATCAGCCACTGTACACCCAATACCACATTGGTATCCAGTATGTTAACCACGAAAAAATGGTCAGTCACTGTGTAGGTGCCCATCGTCATTGCCAACTCTGGAACATATCTGGCACATTGCATCGTCTGATCTCCTGGGACCAACACTGAAAACCCATTGAAGCTCTTTGTCTGTATACCTCTCCGCTCTACCATCTGTGCATCGATGAAGTTGTGGGTTGCCCCACTGTCCACCAATACTGATACTCGCTGCCCCTGTACTGTCCCTCGGACACACAGCGTCAGATACTTGGGTACTCCCCGCAATGCTGCAAGGGTCCCCTGTGTAGATGCAAAGGCTGCACCTCCTACTCCTGGTGGTGGAGGTGGAAAATGGTCCTGCACTGCATGGTTGCCCCTTGCCTCCACGCCATCATACTCATCCTCTTCCCCACTGCTCTCGGAGAAGACCTCAATAAAGTGTGCTTTTCCAGCAGCACATCTGTGTCCTGGTGCCCATGGCTCCTGACATGTGAAACACAGCCTCTTCTTCTTCAACTCCCTCCTGGCATCATCATCCAAATGTCCCCTACCCGGATTCCCCTTTGGAGGCGGAATCCTCACATCCTTCCCCTTAGGTTGGAAAGCCTGTCTCTGGGGGTAAGGCGTCCTGGTCCTGGGTAAGGCATCCTGAAAATCCTAGGTCTTGCCAACTGCGCCATGGAGTGTGGTTGGTCTAGTGGATCTGACCAATCCCCGAAGCGGCTCTGCTAACCCCTCAATGAACATGTAAATAATCCGTGCTGTGGATAGATCTGGCACCATCATTGAAAGTCTCAGGAAATCTGAGATATAAGTATCCGGACTCCCGGTCTGTTTGAGCCTTGTCAGCTCAACAAAGTGCTCCTCCAGATCCCTCCGATCAAATCTCTCTATCAACCTCCAGGTGAACTTGGCATATGTGGTCACTGTCGAATGCCCGAGTGTAATCATCCCGTGGAACCACCAATCCTGGGCCTCTCCATCTAAATGCAACGCTGCCACCTTGATGGCCTCCGTCTTTGCCATCTGGTTGAGCTGGAAGTATATGTCCAGCTTCTCCACCCAAGCCTTTGCTGAACTATTTGATGAACCATCAAACATAGGAAAGTGGAACCTACTCACCGTACGTTGAGTGTCTCCGTCACGATAATGCCGGTGTCCCCTGTGATGGTCACAGGGTCTGCTGTCCCGCTAGAGCTGAACAAAATATCGAAATTAAAGGGCATCCCTGAACTCCTGCTCGTATGCCTGATACTTAGCAAAGTAATCACCCATGTGGCTAGGCTCCGACTCTTGCTGTGCTCTTGCCCCTGTGTCTGCAGCCAGAAAAGTGGGCATAGTGGAGCGTGTGGGTGCATGTGATGCCATGCGCTGAGTGGCATCATGCTCCTGCAAATGGTGTGATGTGTCCGATCCCTCACCAATCTGGAAACCCCTTAGGGTTTCACGCTGTCTAGCCTCCACAGCAGTGAATCTCTATCCCATAACCTCAATCTACCTCGACAGATCCTGTACTGACTTGAGGAGCATTTCCCCAAAGTTCTTCGCATCACTATCATCTGCCATTGGTTCATCCTGTTCTGCGTCCACCACTGGAACGCAGTCACCCTCTCTGTAGGTGATTTGCAACCTACGCTCTCTGTCACGGTACTTTCTACCTCTGTAGCAAATGTACGGCTTCTATCCCGGTGTCATAGATAACTCGCTCCACAGGCTGAGCCAGGTCTATGAGCTCTGATACCACTGTAATATCCCGAAAGGGAAATAGACAGTAATTCAAAGCATACAACAAGATACAAAATGCTAAAAACTGAAGATGAAGCAAATACACATGAAGTTGTAATATCCCGTTTCGAGGATATCTCTAAAACACGACAAACTCCAACCAAAGATGGACTGGGAGGGCATTTACTGGATATTCCGCCTCTCAAAGAGGACGAGATGCGGAGGCTACCTGGCCCTTTCCAGACTCTGTCTAAGAGTGAAAGATAAACACACCAAGTGGTATAGAACTAGAATGCTCAGAAATATAAATAAATAACAGTGCAACAGACATATAATAACAGAGAAAGAAATTACGGCAACTCATCCAGAAAACATAGAGAGGAAACGCTGAGCCATTTTATTAATCTGAGAAATATAATGAAGTATAATAGGTGATCAGAGTGATGGCACCTAATCTTGCTCAAGGCAAGTGAAGAAACTCTCTCAGAAAATACAGGAAATGACTGCTCTATGAACTACGTCCAGCTGCTGGAAAACTGCCGTGTAGCGGCTACTGCTGGAATGAACAGAAGACTAGGGGTTGATCCCCTTGCTGGAATGAGCTGAAAATCTGCAAACCTCCTCTACTCACCAACCCGGACAAAACCCCGAAACCATATAAAAAATGGCCAACCCCCGAAAATCACCAGAAAATGCCTCCTCAGGGAATTATGCTGGCTTCCAAGGCTCTGCGCAGAGGCTAAATGGAAATAGCTGAAACACCGCCTCAAACTCCGCCAAAATCCTCCTGTGGGAAAAGGCTGACCCTCTGCTCAAAATCTCGGCTGAATCTCTTGCAGAAACCCTGATCCAGAGCACCTCCAAAATGGACTGCATCCTCTCTCCCAGTGACTGCGCAGTCTTTATAAGCTCCAGCTCCGCAACAAACCCAAAAAACAAAACTACTCACGAAATACTGAAAAACTAGCCTTTCTCGAGCAGGCACTCGAAGTCCCCTGGGGCTAAGGGCGAGATCTCCGACCGGAGACACTCAATGCACTAAACAGTGCTGCAGACAAGCTAAACAGCCAGTGTGCTCAAGAAGACTAACGTCTAGCTCAAAATCATCAACTACAGAATGAATCAAATGAGGAGGCTTCTCCATCTTTTATAACATTGGTTTTCCTCCAAAACCCCAATGTAGCCTCTCTCTCCTCCATGTGCTCATCCTCATCTGCGCAGGAGCTTCTAGAGTGTACGTGGGTCCCCTCCTCTACGTGGTGTTTGGCTCCCCTTGGCTCCCCTTAAGTCATAACGTTGCGCTACTAGGAGGATGTTTTATTTCACTTAAGTGAGTTAGACCCTCTTTACTCACTTTTTATTTATTTACAAACTTTAGACGGCAAAACTATACAAAATCGAATATTCCAATTAGCTGTCGCTAATTAGGAATATTACAGTCTCCCAGGGAAAAATGTTGCTTGTCCTCAAGCAACAGAAGTGATGGATGCTGCAAAATCTTCTCGCTCTCCCAAGTGGCATACTCATCCGGCAAATTCTTCCACCTCACCAAGAATTTCTGGACCGTCCTGCTCCGTAACCGCCTCTCCCTGGTATCAATAATGGCCTCTGGCTGCAACACCAAGTGCCCCTCATCATCTGTAGGTGGTAGCTCCTTTGTCATTGTCACCTGCTGCCCCAACGCCTTCTTCAGGCATGATACATGGAAAATGTTGTGGATCTTGCTGCCTTGGGGCAGCTCCAACTCATACGCAACCTGCCCAATCCTGCGTATCACCCTGTATGGCCCGTACAAGCGAGGCTTGAGCTTCTCAGCTCCCTTCTGCTTCAGCGATGACTGTCGATATGGCTGTAACCGTAGGTAGACCAAGTCCCCTACCTCAAATTGTCTCTCCACCCGACGTCTGTTGGCATACAGCTTCTGCTGGTTCTGTGCTGTAGCCATATTGTCCTTGAGAGCTCGGAGGATGTCCTGACTCTCTTGGATCCAAATCTTGGCTCTAGGAGCCTTGCTAGCACCGAACATCACATCAACAAAAGATAAAGGATGGTACCCATACAACGCATAAAATGGTGACATACCAATAGACATGTGATGTGTCGAGTTGTAGCAGTACTCCCCCAAATGCAACCATCTCAACCATGCTCGCTGTTGCCCACTGACATAGTTACGCAAGTAGCCCTCCAGCCACTTGTTAACTATCTCCGTCTGTCCATCCGTCTGTGGGTGGTAACTGGTACTCGGTGTCAACTCCGTCCCCACTAGTCGGAAAAGCTCCTTCCAAAATCCGCCCATGAAACGGCTGTTCTTGTCACTGATGATGGTCTTAGGAAGACCATGCAGCCTGAAAACCTCTGTGAAGAACAGCTCGGCCACCTGTGCTGTTGTGTAATATGCGAATATGGTGAAAAAGTGCGCATACTTTGTCAGTCGATCGACGACGACAAAGATACAATCCTTGCCCTGCACCATGGGCAACCCTGTGATGAAATCCATCGATATGCTCTCCCATTTCCCCTCCGGAATGGGAAGAGGCTGCAACAATCCGGCGGGATGGCTCATCTCCCCCTTATTCCTCTGACAAACATCGCACTCCCTGATGTGCTGGAGTACGTCCTCCTTGAGGCCCTTCCATGAGAACCTCTCTCTAATGGCACTGTAGGTTTTGGTAAACCCCTGATGGCCTGCCAATGGAGAATCATGTGATGCCTGGAGTATCTTATTCTTAAGCTGAGATCCCTCAGTCAAGAAGATCCTATCCCTGTAATAGATGATTTCATCAACCACCCTATACCTGTCATCCGTCACCTGTCCATCCAGTACCTCACATGCAAATCTGTCCTTGGAGTAGTCCACCAAAAGTCGAGCCCTCCAATCTGTATCCAAGCTCATAAGAGATAACGTGGCTGGTCTACGTGAAAGAGCATCTGCTACCACGTTATTCTTACCCTTGACATACTCAATGTCAAAGTCATATGCTTGGATCTTACTGATCCACTTCTGTTGCCTCTCCTATAGCTGCTTCTGCTCCAAAAAGAACCTGAGGCTATTGTGGTCAGTCCTCAATCTGAACCTGTTCCCTACCAAACACTGCCGGAATTTGGCCAAGGCATGCATGATGGCCAACATCTCCTTGTCGTATATAGGATACAACCTCTCGTGCGGAAGGAGCTTCCAGCTCTCAAAGGCTATAGGGTGTCCCCCCTGCATCAATATTGTGCCGATCCCCTCTCCCGACGCATCACACTCCAAGACAAATGGCTGCATAAAATCGGCAATGCAAGCACTGGGCAGCTACTCATCACCTCCTTGAGCCTATCAAAGGCTCGTTGCGCTGTATTTGACCAACTGAATGCCCCCTTCTTCGTCAAATCTGTAAGGGGTGCAGCAAGCTGTAAGAAACCTCTGACGAACTTCCTATAATAGGTACATATCCCAATGAACCCTCGAAGTTCCGTCACGTTCCTCGGCTCTGGCCATTCTCTGATGGCTCTAATCTTCTCCTCATGGACCCTCACTCCATCCACTCCAATAATGTGTCCTAAATACAACATCTCCGTCATCCCAAACTCACACTTGGAGAGCTTAGCATAGAACTGTTGCTCCTCCAAGATGCGTAGCACTGCCTCTATATGTTGGAGATGCTCCTCCCAAGTCCTGCTATATATGAGTATGTCATCGAAGAAGACCAATACAAACTTCCTTAGATGACTGCGGAAGATATGGTTCATGCAAGACTGAAAGGTGGCTGGTGCATTGGTCATCCCAAAAGGCATAACCAAAAACTCAAAGTGCCCATAATGACATCTGAAGGCGGTCTTGGGAATGTCCTGTTCCCTCACGTGAATCTGATGGTACCCTGATCTCAAATCAATCTTCGAGAAGAACTTGGCTCCTCTCAGCTCATCCATCAACTCATCGATCCTGGGTATAGGATACCTGTTCTTCAGGGTATTCTTGTTCAGAGCCCTATAATCAATGCACATCCTCAAGGTGCCGTCCTTCTTCTTCACCAACACTATGGAAGAAGCAAACGGACTCGTGCTCGGTCTGATGTGCCCAAGAGCCAGCAACTCCTGGATGGCCCGCTCAATCTCATCCCGATAGGCTTTGGGATGCCTATAGGGGGTAGTGATCACTGCTTGAATACCTTGCTCAAGCACAATGGTGTGCTCGAACCCTCGGTCCGGTGGCCGACCTGGTGGTATATCCCCAAACACTACATCATGCCTGTCAAGGATGGCCTGTATATCCGGATGAACTGCTCGACCGGTGGTCTCTGCCTCTGATGCCCGCAACTCAACAGCCCACTCTATGTCTCCCTTTCGGAAGTATGCCTCCATCTGGTGTGCCGAAACTAGAAGTCTGCCTCCATCCGGTGTGCCGAAACTGTCTGAGGTGGGTAAGTGTGCATCCCGCGGATCTTCTCATGCTTCCCGGATTTCTTTTCATCCCACTCCATCTCTAAGGCCTCCCAATCCGTGGTGACCTGCCCCAGAGTAATCAACCACTGAACACCCAATACCACATTGGTATCTGGTATATTGACCACGAAAAAGTGATCGGTCATGGTGTAGGTACCCATCGTCATTTCCAACTCTGGAACATACCGGGCACACTGCATCGTCTGGGCTCCTGGGACCAAGACTGAAAATCCGTCAAAGCTCTCGGTCGGTATACCCCTCCTTTCAACCATCTGTGCATCAATGAAGTTGTGGGTCGCCCCACTGTCAACCAAGACTGATACTCGCTGGCCACGTACTGTCCCTCGTACGTGCAGCGTCAAATACTTATGAACTCCTCGCAAGGCTGCAAGGGTCCCTCCTATGGGTGCAAAAGCTACACCTCCTGTCCCTAGAGGTGGAGGCGGCAACTGATCCTGGCCGTCTGACTATCTCCTACCTCCTCATCATCCTCCTCATCCTCTTCCCCGCTATCATCGGAGAAGACCTCAATGAAGTGTTCTTTGCCAGCAGCACACCTATGCCCTGGTGCCCACGGCTCCTGAAAAGTGAAGCACAACTGCTTCTTCCTCAACTCCCTCCTGGCATCATCATCTATCTGTGCCGGACCTGGATTCCCCGGTGGTCTCCTCCCCGGTGTCATAGACCACAGGCTGAGCCAGAACTATGCTCTGATACCACTGTAATATCCTGTTTCGGGGATACCTCTAAAACACAGCAAACTCCAACCAAAGATGGACTGGGAGGGCATTTACCAGATATTCCGCCTCTGAAAGAGGACGAGATTCGGAGGCTACCTTGCCCTTTCCAGACTCTGTCTAAGAGTGAAAGATAAACACACCAAGTGGTATAGAAATAGAATGCTCAGAAATATAAATAAATAACAGTGCAACAAACATATAATAACAGAGAAAGAAATTACGACAACTCATCCAGAAAACATAGAGAGGAAATGCTGAGCCATTCTATTAATCTGAGAAATAAAATGAAGTACAATAGGTGATCAGGGTGATGGCACCTAATCTTGCTCAAGGCAAGTGAAGAAACTCTCTCAGAAAATACAGGAAATGGCTGCTCTATGAACTGCGTCCTAGCTGCTGGAAAACTGCCGTGTAGCTGCTACTGCTGGAATGAATTGAATATCAGGGGTTGATCCCCTTGCCAGAATGAGCTGAAAATCTGCAAACCTCCTCTACTCACCAACCCGGACAAAACCCAGAAGCCATATAAAAAATGGCCAACCCCCGAAAATCACCAGAAAATGCCTCCTCAGGGAATTACGCTGGCCTCAAGGCTCTGCGCAGAGGCTAAATAGAAATAGATGAAACACCGCCTCAAACTCTGCCAAAATCCTCCTGTGGGCAAAGGCTGACCCTCTGCTCAAAATCTCGGCTAAATCTCTTGCAGAAACCCCGATCCAGAGCACCTCCAAAAGGGACTGCGTCCTCTCTCCTAGTGACTGCGTAGTCTCTATAAGCTCTAGCTCTGCAACAAACCCAAACAACAAAACTACTCAAAAAATACTGAAAAACTAACCTTGCCCGAACAGGCACTCGAAGTCCCCTGGGGCTAAGGGCGAGATCTCCGACCGGAGACAGTCAATGCACTAAACAGTGTTGCAGATAGGCTAAACAGCCAGCGTGCTCAAGAAGACTAACGTCTAACTCAAAATCATCAACTCCAGAATGCATCAAATGAGGAGGCTTCTCTAGCTTTTATAATGTTGGTTTCCCTCCAAAACCCCAATGTAGCCTCTCTCTCCACGTGCTCATCCTCATCTGCACAGGAGCTTCTAGAGTGTACGTGGGCCCCCTCCTCTACGTGGTGTTTGGCCCTCCTTGGCTCCCCTTAAGTCATAACGTTGCGCTACTAGGAGGATGTTTTATTTCACTTAAGTGAGTTAGACCCTCTTTACTCACTTTTTATTTATTTACAAACTTTAGACGGCAAAACTATACAAAATCGAATATTCCAATTAACTGTCGCTAATTAGGAATATTACATAAACACAGCTGCAACATTCACTTAATCAAAAGAAGAATAAAAAATAGAACACATATAACAAAATATAAACAATCACATGAACACAGTTATTTTTGGACAATTGTCCCCAAAAAAACCCAACATGGGAAAACTAGTGCAACAGATGAGGGTTTTTATTATTCTTCAGCAGCAGCAAAATATTTTACAGAAAATATGATGAGCAAATGTCTGGCATACACCTGAGATAATTTTTCGGAACACTTCGGAAGAATTTATGACACACTGGAGGCACCCTTCCTCCCTCTGTGTCACTCTGTGTGGCCTTCTGTGCTGGACTGCATCACTCTGCGTGGAGGGCCAGTGCTGCTGCTCAAAACTACTGTCTCTGCGTCCTCCTTCTGCCTTCTTCTCACTTCGCTGACTTCCCCTTCTTCCGTGTCTGCAATCCTGCCTCTACAACCTCACCCTCTGAAATTTAATTCTGTTACTTCATAATCAATTTCCTTTGGGTACTAAGAGTGTGCCCGACTTGCTTTCCAAATGACCCTCAAGCCTACTCTTATAGTATTCTCGCTGATGAATCAACGACCCATATTATGTCTTTAATCAATGGCTCAAATTAAAATATGACTTGATCTTCATTTTCTAGAAGATTCACACTCTGCTTTATTAATACCCTTTAATTATTTAATTTGCCTAAGTTTAGACTTAGGGATCATTTTAAAATCATTAATTATTTTAATAAAGCATGAGCCAAGTGGAATTTCCACAAACAATTTCTGGGTTCTCTAGAATACTGATGTCCAAGCCTCTTCCCAAAATATGAGACTTGGAACACTTTCAAATGCTACAAAATCAACAACTAAAACAGGGGCTCTTCCTAGCCAGCAGTTGCAGAATTCCATGACCAACGCAGAACTTGAGGAGAAAACATTTTCTTACATATGGGCAACATATTTTCTCACCCGAGGTTGTTTATCTTTCTTTGGCAAGCCCAGGTGCACATATTCCATATACTTGTACTTTCCCCTTGATAGTAAAATGGCTCGGTTTGGAGCAGTTCTGGTGTAAATTTTATGGGTGTTAATTGTTGTTTGAATTTTTTGTGTTGCATTGTGTTCTTGCATATATATCAATGTTAAAATTCCAATTTGGAACATTACAGTGCCTGAGGCACTAGGTGATAGGAGCTTAACAAAAGGTATCGTTAACCAAGCCCTAGCCTCCTTCTTGTTGGCCTCCTTCCCACAACCTACCTTAGAGCCTAGTTCCAAAATAGTTAAGGGAAGGTTGCATCTAGACCATACATATAGTTAAAATCAACCAAGAGCCTTGCATCACACCTAGGTCCTAGGATTTGCACATCATATAGGTTAGCAAATCATTTAAGCAGCAGTTGTCCATCCGGTTACTTGGCATTAATTTACATTAAGCAATAATTTTGACTCCTTAAGGCACTGGTCTCATACTTAAAATCTAATCTAATCATTAATCTTGCTAAATTTAACCAAGTAGATAGGGAACTCATCCATGTCTCCCAAACAAGTTGGTACCCAACTTGTTTTCTTTCATCTCATTCTATAGGGACTACCCCCATAGCCTGTTGTTGGGAGATAGCTAGAACGAAGTGGACGTGGATCAAAGTGACAACCCCTGCCCTTAGCGGTTGTCGTAGTGACTGTACAATCCGGGCGACAACAAGAGACTAAGGGTTGAGAGATATACTGTGGTAAAGGATCATCCAATGATCACCTATAGTTAAGAGAAAAGGTTTTGAATGATTAACTACAAAGTGAAAATCTTCAAGAAATCCCCAAGTCAAAGGAGCTTCAAGGGTTTCCTCTTGGTGTGATAGCTAGGGCATCAATTTATTTGAAACTCTAGTGTCGAAATTCGTTGAAAATCGGAAGATGCCTAGAGGAGACATAAATGAAGAAACTTGTTTGAACGAAATCCTAAAACTCCTCCTCCCTAAAATTTCACACCAAAACCTAGAAAATATTCCTATCCTTCGGGGACAAAGAAAAGAGAAAGAAAAGAGGTGAAAGAATGATATTTCGTTAATAAGTTAATGTGATCACCAAGGATCTAGGATCAATGCCTAGTCTATTCGGAGAATGGATTCAAGAATGCGATTGATTTAGGGTTTTGTTCTATCAATGAGCCTAATTGCATCTTCGTATGCCCTAATGAAGAAGCTATCCAACCACAACAAGGATTTATACTTCGACTTGTCAAATAATGGAGTTTGAGGGTTAGGTTTTCAAAGACAACCCCTAGGAACATTCACTTTTTCTTTCCCAATGAAAAATGCATGCAATAGATCAAGACTACCGAAGTGATTCAAGATTTTCGCATAATTTAGAGCACTAGCAGCATCATGATGCAGTATTCCATGCATTAAACAAATAATGAAAATTTCACATAAAAGAGAAACTTACTTGGCAGAAAAAGTATATCCATCCATTACATTTGCAAGAGGGAAGCTCAATAATAGAATAACATTAACCCAAACATCAAAATGCATTAAAGAATATCTAATTTGTCCTTCAATAGCTATAGCGAAATTTTAGAAGAAACAATGATCCAAATCCAGGTGATGATAGCTTACAAATGAGGTCTCACTAGTAATTATTTGAGCCTCTAATAGTTCAATGGGTCTAAATAGCCTAACATGTTGATTTGGGGTAGTATCGGATGTGCTCTAAGTCTCAAATTTTGTGGAGAGGCTTAAACACATATATTGTAAATAACCTAGAAAGAATTTGATGAAATTCCATTCGGATTGTATTCTATAGAAATAAAAAATTTATTTAAAGGGACCATAAGTCAAAACTTAGGAAAATAAAATAATGAAAGTGTATTAATAGAATATGAGTGAGAATGATCTAGAATAAACGGATCAAGTCAAAAGCTAATCTTAGCCGTTGATTAGAGATCTAATCTGGGTTGTTGAATCCTCAACGAGAAGATTATAAGAAGGACTTGAAGGGTCATTTGGAAGAGACATCCGTGGAGACACAGAGGATCTAGAGATCGGATTTTTCTGACGAAGCAAGTGCTTGGACAAAAATTAGATCTAAATGATCCTTGATTGCAATGAGGGGAAGTATTTCCAGTTGGAAGGTTTCCTAAACCGGAGAGTACATGGAAGCAGAGACAGAGAGAGAGACAACTTTGGCTCAGAGCCACTGATGCAGTGCCTACACAGACACTGCGCAGATCCAAAGGGAGAATCATTTTCCTGCAAAGGAGATAGCGTAGAGCCAGTGTCAGACCCCAGAGAGATTTTTCGGAGGCTCAATTTCCAGCTAGAAGTGACACCAGATCAGATGCAGAAGGGCAACCAATTTGTGACACAGTCATTGCGCAAAGGCAGCGCAGGGCAGTTCAACCTTGGTGCAGATCAGTGCCAGTTTCCCGTGGAGGAGTGAGGTTTGTCTCACGAGATATTTTTTGTCAGTTTCTCTATATGATTTGACAGTCTCGTCAATCATATATTTGCACTCATAATTTACTGCATAATAATATAAACCCTCAGATCTGCTGCACTGGTTTTCCCGCATTGGGTTTTTCTAGGGACGCTAGTCCAAAAAAAAAATTGTCGGATGGTTGTGTGATCTATGTGTGTTCATATTTGTTTTCACACTTGTATTTCTTCTGCAGCTTAATTGTGTAGGTTGTAGTGAATGGATTTTGATATTTTCCTGTAGAACACTGTAAATAATTTGTTAAATAAAATAACAAATAGAAGATTTTCGATCAGTTGCTGCAGTAGGATTTCGTGTAACACAAATTTTCACATGGTATCAGAGGCTGTTTAAGCTAAGTGAAGGATAAGCAAAGAAAAAATATAGCAGATTCAACATTCGTAAAGCTGGGATCAGAGAGCTACGTAAGCAACAGATCGATTTCGCAGTGAAATGTGCAATCCAAGCCAGAAGGGTCAGATTATCAAGGAAAATCTCTCTCTGAGTGAGTTGATAGAGAGGTAGGATTGTTCCAGATTGCTATTTGTCCGAGGCATAGGGAGAAACACAACAAATCTACGCAGATCAGTAGCTGAAAGGACGCACTTGACTACAAAGCTTTGATTTATGGTGCAGAGCATAAGGAAAGCATAGTAGAAACATGGATTTGCGGATTTTCTGACCTCAGTGAGTTTCTGGCCCGATAAACTCAGATTCCCTGAGCTCTAGCAACAATTTTGGTGGCTTGCTCCATCAAGAGTGTGTAAAGCCAACTACGCAGAGGGTGAGAGGTAGCAGATCGACAACATTTGGGTGAGATGGCCACCAACGGATTGCGTGACCAGGACCAGTTGGAGGGTGCCTCCAACTACATAATCTGAAAGGCAAGGATCTCCTACCTTCTAGATGAGCATGACCTCAAGCACTTTATCGATAGTGCTAAGGCTGAACCGGTGGATGCAACACCATTACGGGCCTTCAAGAAGAATATGGATAAAGCCAAGTAGTTGATCCTTGATGGAGTGAGGGATCACATTGTTTCACACATCTTAGCCAAAGGAACAACAAAGGAGATGTGGGATGCATTGGAAATGCTGTATGAGGCGTCTTCCGAGAAGCGGAAGATGTTTATGGAAGAGAAAATGCGGACCACCAGAGCGTATTGATCCATTCATGTCTAGACTTCGGAAAAACCGAGATCAATTGGAAGCCATAGGAGTAGCTCCTAAGGCCACAAAGATGGTCAGATTGGCCCTCAACTCAGTGTTCGAGGATTACCAAATTTTTGTCCAGAGAATCCTGGACAGAGAAAACTTGCCGGACTGGGAGAAAATGTGGGTAGCTCTTCAACAAGAAGAGATTCAGAGAGACTTACTCAAGTCTCAACCTGAGGGCGACAGCAAAAGTGGTTCGAAGATCAAGAAGGAGGAGGAAGAGAATGTGACCCTTGCATCAAAGGGGTAGCAAGTGCAGTGCAGGAGGAAGAAGGATCTATCAAATATCAAATGTTTTCAGTGTGGCGAGTTGGGGCATTATGACACACAGTGTCCTCTCAAGAAGAAGGACAAGGATGAGAAACATGATCCTCAGGCCGAAGCAACAAAGATAGAGGAGGATTTTGTGATGATTGCTCATATACCTCCAGGAGGGAGGTGGTATGATTTGGAGTTGTAGACCTAAAGATCTACAAGATGGGAAGGATCCTTGAGGAGTCCACCTCTTGGATCATCACCTTGCTATGGGAGCTAAAAATAGCAGTAGCAGGATGGACTAGTGTTGAAGTGACAACGCAGTGGTTAGCAGTGCCAAAGTCTGAGCAACGCAGAGCAGTGTTGCAGAATCGTAGAGGGACGCAGTGCAGTGTAAAAACTTCAGAGAGGCAGCACAAATGCTAGCAACAGTCAGATCTTCATCACCGAGATGCACAATACTTGTCCAATTTTAGATATTTTTTCAGTTGCAAAAAGAAACTATGTTGCAGTACAGATGCAGTGGTTGACAGTGGCAGTGTCAGCAGCAGTACAGATGCAGAATTTGCGTAGAGTTGGTGGACAACATCAGCAGCGCAGTGGGAGATGCTTCAGAGTCAGAACAATATGCAGTAGGGCATATTGTTAGAGCACATTCTTCGCTAAGAGGGAGCGTTGATTTGGGGTAGCATCGGATGTGATCTAAGTCTCAAATTTTATGGAGAGGCTTAGACACTGTTGGCCTAAGGTTGTCATTGATGTCAATATGACGTTGACTGAGATGTCAATATCATTGAGATGCCTGGTTCCAGATGATGATGTCATGCCTCTTGGTTAATAAGGATGCCATTAATGATGATGTGCCTACTCTTGATGAAGACGACTGGATCCAGTATGTTGTCAAGATGACATGGTTGATGGAAGACCATTTGATGACGTGGATAATGTCTAGGGACATGACATGAAGAACACTTGATGACATGATGACATGGATGACATCACGAGCCTATGATGAAGAAGCCTAATATGAGGAAGCCCATCCATGAAGAAGTGTAGATTGCCTACCTCCAATTCTGCACCAATAAATGACCAGTCAAATTAAAAAATATTTTTTACTACCTTAGATGCAGAATTTCACTATGACAACTACACCACCTTTTATAGCATAATTTTAGCTTTCTAATGAGCTCTTACTTGTCCGAAAACTCCAAGCGGTTTGGGAGATATGAATTTTTCAAGTTAAGGAAATAATTCTGTACTTGAGCCAACCTGTGCCAGCCTATACATGTCAGCCGACCTCCAAAAAGACGCATCCTTTCATCTTGACGTCAAACTCATATAAAAAGGAGGCTCAGACTGTTCATTTGACCAAGGAATTTCGGTGAAAAACATCTTAGAAGACAAGGAACAACAACCAAGGCCAAGCAGGATTTTTAAATCATTGTTTTGGGCTAAAAAAGATTTCTATTTACTGTTAAAACATCTTGAGGACAGTCATAGCTCAGTGGATAGCTTGGTTTAATATCTCAGAAATCTGGAAATTGCAGTGTGGAATGGTTGAAGTTTCAATGGGAATACTTTAGTTCTTCTAGAAGCTCGAAAAAAGGATACAAGATCACAAAACTTTCCTTAAGCTATATAACAGTCACCTGTGGTAAAACTAGGTAGCAGACTTGTGATCTTTAGAGTTCAGACAAACCTGAAGTGACTCTATGGGAGGCTCGGATTTGTTTAACGGCTGAACCTGTGGGAAGTGACACTTGAACCTGTGATCAATACTTCAGATTTGCTGCCTGTGGAGACTCAAAACTTGGGTAACTTGTAAAAAATTGGGCTGGAAGTGACACCTGTGAAGAACACGGATTAGAAGCACACAACAAGATAATTAAGGATTCATAACTGTGTTGTATATTTCAGATTGTTTACTGTGTGACCACATTTTTTGTCTCAGATCTGTGGTGTGTAGACCACTGTAGAAGCTCGGATTTGGAAGAAACTTAGACCTCACTCAGTCTTGTGGGAAGTGAGAGGAGCTCTGTCTTGTAGCTTACATGGGATTGTTGCCATTACAGTGGCTCGGATTGCTAAGTAGACATTCTAGCTTGTAGCTTGATTGATTAAAGAAGTCTTGGATCTGTTTCGAGGACAAAACTATAACAGTGGTTTTGGGCATCATTTTTGGAGTAGTGATTGAAAAGATTGTAGACCCTTTTTGAAGGCTTTGTTAAGTCTTGTTAAAGGAGCATTCATGACTTAAGAAGTTTGGAGCATCTAGCAGACTTGTTGAAGTCTAGTATGCAGAACTTGTGAAGACTTGTGAAGGCTTGTTGACTTGTGAAGTGTTCTTGAAGATTTGGAACAAACCTAGGAGAAGCCTTCATTGTCTTGGAAAATTCTTGAGACAACCTATTGAAGCTGATCTTGGAGACATTCTTGAAGATCATGATGCATTGCTGATGTCATCATGAGGTAACCTTGAAGAAACAAGTGGTTGGGTGACATGAAGAGCAGTGGAGACACCTTCATGTGAAGAACAAGATTGTCATTGATGAAGTGATGTGGAGACTAAGTGAGGGGATAGCTCAAGATTGTCAGGGCTTGTTGAAGAAGACATTAGGAGCCGTGAAGTATAACCAAATATATCCTGACGAATTGAATCAAGATGTTGGAGCCTCATAGAGACAAGGTCGATGCCTTGGAAGATAGGGTTGGAGCCCTAGAGGATTGGAGTCCTCAAGAAACCAGGTCGGAGCCTGTACCAGAGATAGGTTGGAGCCCTATAGGTTGGTACCTGGCTCAAGAGGTTGGTGCCTCAAATTGACAAGGTTGGAGCCTTGGAAAGACCAAGTCAGTGCTTGGCACAATATAGGTTGTGTTGATTTATGGTAGCATCGGATGTGCTCTAGCCTTATAATTTTGTATATCGGCTAAGACACATGTATTTCATAAAATCCGGAAATGGTTTTGGAAAATTCCACTTAGAGACGATTTAATTAAATTAATTAATCATTTTTTAATGTTTTCCTAAGTCTAAACTTAGGAAATTTCATTAATTAAAGTGTATTAATTAAATTAGGTGTGAATCTTCTAGATAAAGTCATGGATCACCTCCAAGTTAATCTTAGCCCTTGATTATGTTTTAATCTTGGCCGTTGAAGAGTCAATGAAAAATTATAAGAAGGAGGGTGAGGGGCCTATGGAAAATACACATGAAACTTGAGCCATTGAGCATTTTCGAATTTGTGTGAGGAGACACAACTTTTGATCAAGAACAAATCACTAGGGCTAAGTTTGCTAAGTGATTTGATTCAATGATCAGATCCACAGAGGGGCAGAAGCAGAAATTGGTCAGGAGGACCAAGAATACATTTCAAAGAGAGGCAACATCAACGCAGAAAGAGACAACACAGTTTCTGGCTAGGGTGATGCAGTTACTATAGAGAATCACGCAGAGCCAGAGCAGTGTCTCTTGGAGTCAGTCCGGAGAAGGATAGAGGCTGGGGTTTTGAGCCAGGAGGACCAAGATCCAGCTTCAGATCAGCCAGATCAGCTACAGGAAGGGGTGACGCAGTCCCTCTAGCTTGCCTATGCAGGCTTACGCAGATCCATCGTAAGCAATCACGCAGAGGCAGTGAGGGCTTCATCAGAGCTGTTTTTTATCAGTCGGAGACTTGCTGAGTGAGGTATATCTCACAGTTATTTTTGCTGTCTAGATTTCTCTAAAGGGTTGGCCAAATGTTGGCACCCTAGTTGTATTCAATATTCTGCTGCTTAATAATACAAACCCTCAGATCTGCTACACCGATTTTCCCAAGTTGCTTTTTTCCGGGGACTTAGTCCAAAAAAAAGTGTGTCAATGTGGTTGTTTTTCATTGTATTTTGTTCAGATTGTTTCAGCACTTAGATTTTATTCCGCAGCATTATCTGTGTAGGCTGCTTTAGTAATTACTTCGGTATTTCAATGTAATGAAATAATTATCAAATAATAGGAGAAGTAATTTAGATTTGTTGCAGTAGGAATCCAGATCTAGGATTTTTCATAGGTTGGAGCCTGGAAGATTGGAGTCTTCATCTAGGGTTGGAGCCCTATATCATTATTGTACTTTACTTATTGTAAAGAAGAAATTAATAAAAGTATCTATTCCATCATTGTTCATTTTGTATACTAAATATAATAAATACTGATTCACCTCCCTCTCAGTATTTCCAACAATTGGAATCAGAGCTAGTACTTTCACTCAAAGCCTAATAGCTTGAAGGTTGATCATTAGAACACAAATGGAAAATCCAAAGAAGAAAGTCTCCAATATTTCTGAAGATATGTCTTCCTCAACCATCGAAATTGAAGTCAATCAATTTGCAAAGGCTCCATTGTTAAATGGAAATTTTGGTATATGGGAGGCAAGAATGAGGAATTTCTTGAAGACTCAAGGAATTAAAGTTTGGAAATCAGTGATTACTAATGACACGATCGACGAAGAATCCAAGGAGTACAATACAAGAGAAATTAACGCAATTTTGAATGGGTTACCAAATTCTGTGAAGGCTAATTTTGAAAAATGTTCGTCAACAAAAGTCATATGGAACAAACTTCATGGTCTTCACTCAAAAGAAGCGTTGACAATAATCTCTAGTCAAGAAGATGATAGAAAACAAGAAAGAAGTCCAGAATCCATCAAGGAAGTTGAAGATAAGAGAGATAACAGCAAGGCTAAAGAAGACCTAGAAGATGAAGAGAACAAAGAAGACTTTGAAGAAGATCTCTTGAATAAACTTATGGCTTCCATGGAAGAGATTAACAGTTTGAAAAAGTAAAATGAGGAACTTACGAAGAAAGCGCAAAATGGTAACCAAGACAAGACAAGGAAGGAAGTTGACTTTGTCAAGCTTCAAGTACAAGAAAGAGATGAGGAGCTCGCCAAACTTAAAGAGGAATTTCATCAAAACAAAAGAAAGCATCATGAAGAAGTCATATCTATGACAAATCAATTGGATAAGGCTAAGAAAAGGGAAGAAACTTTGTCAAGCCACCTTGAACAAAGACTTAAGAGCTTGAACAATCTTGAAGCAGAGATTGGTCAATACAAGGAAGAGGTCTCCTCTCTTAAACCTCAACTAGAAGAAGCAAGGAAACAAGCGCAAGGAGCAGAGAAGGTGATGGAAACTTTGGCATTCATAGAAGGACAAGTTGATGAAGCAGAAAAGGAGAGAAACACCATGATATGCCAACTAGAAGAAAAGGATGATGAAATCTTGAAACTAAAATCAGACATCAATCTTCTCAAGGCCGAAACATGTGAAGCTACAAGAATAAAAGAAGAAATGGAGAGCAGTGTAGCAAAGGAGAATGAAGAAGTCTTATTAATGAAATCAAATATCATCTCCCTTAAAATCGAAGCACATGAAGCAACAAGGATGATGGAAGAAATGTAATATTCCTAATTAGTGAGAACTAATTGGAATATTCGATTTTGTTCAGTTTTGCCGTCTATAGTTTATAAATAAATAAAAAGTGAGTGGAGAGGGTCTAACTCACTTAAGTGGAATAAGACACCCTCCTAGTAGCACAATGTTGTGACTTAAGGGGAGCCAAGGGGGCCAAGCACCACATAGAGAAGGGGGCCCACATACACTCTAGAAGCTACTGCGTAGATGAGGATGAGCACGTGGAGGAGAGAGAGGCTACGTTGGGGTTTTGGAGGGAAACCAACGTTATAAAATATGGAGGAGCCTTCTCATTTCATTCATTCTGTTGTTGATGATATTGAGGTAGACGTTTTGTCTTCTTGAGCATGCTGGCTGTTTAGCCTGTCTGCAGCACTGTTTAGTGCATTGAGTGTCTCCGGTCGGAGATATCACCCTTAGCCCCGTTGGACTTCGAGTGCCTGCTCGAGTAAGGTTATTTCTTTAGTATTTTCTGAGAGGTTTTGGTGTTTGGGTTTTTTGCGGAGCTGTGCTTTCATAGAGACTGCGCAGTCACTGGGAGAGCGGACGCAGTCCATTTTGGAGGTGCTCCGGATCGGGATTTCTGCAGGAGATTGAGCCGAGATTTTGAGCAGAGGACCAGCCTTTTCCTGTGGGAGGATTTTGGTGGAGTTTGAGGCGGTGTTTCAGTCATTTCCATTTAGCCTCTGCGCAGAGCCTTGGAGGCCAACGTAATTCCCCAAGGGGGTGTTTTCTGGAGGTTTTCGGGGGTCGGCCATTTTTGATATGGTTTCTGGGTTTGGTCGGGATTGGTGAGTAGAGGAGGATTGCAGATTTTCAGCTCATTCCGGGAAGGGGATCAGCCCCTAGACTTCAATCCATTCCAGCAGTAGCAGCTACACGATAGTTTTCCAGCAGCTGGGACGTAGTTCAGAGAGCAGCCATTTCCTGTATATTCTGAGAGTATTTCTTCACTTGCCTTGAGCAAGTTTAGGTGCCATCACTCTGATCACTTATTGTACTTCATTGTATTTTTCAGTTTAATAAAATGGTTTAGCATTTCCTCTCTATATTTATGGATGAGTTGCCGTATATTCTGTCTATATTATTATATGTTTGCTGCACTGTTATTTGTATATATTCTTGAGCATTCTAGTTCTATACCACTTGGTGTGTTTATCTATCACTCTTAGACAGAGTCTGGAAAGGGTCAGATAGCCTCCGGATCTCGTCCTCTTTCAGAGGCGGAATATCTGGTAAATGCCCTCCCAGTCCATCTCTGGTTGGAGTTTGCCGTGTTTTAGAGATATCCCCAAAACAGGATATTACAGTGGTATCAGAGCATAGTTCTGGCTCAGCCTGTGGTCTATGACACCGGGGAAGAGACCATATATTTGTTATAGAGGCAGGAAGTACAGAGACTGTGAGCGTAGGTTGGAGAACACCTACAGAGAGGGAGACTGTGTTCGGGTGGTGGACACAGAGCAGGAGAGAGAGCCTGTGACAGATGCAGAGCAAGAGGAGCCTGTATTAGATTCAAAGCAGAGAGGGCCGATGGCAGATGACACAGAGGCCAAACAGTTTGGGGAGGCACTCCTCAAATCGGTGCAAGATCTAGCTAGACAGATTGAGGTGATGGGTCAGAGATTCACCGCTGTAGAGGCTAGACAGCATGAGACCCCACGAGTTTTCCAGGTAGGAGAGGGATCAGGTACATCCCATCATTTGCCGGAGCATGGTGCTGCTCAACGTGATACTCCTCAGCCGATGGCTTCACGTGCATCTACCCGCTCTACCATGCCCATTTTCTTGGGAGCAGACACAGGGGCAGGAGCCCAGCAGGAGGTAGAGCCCGGACACATGGGCGAGTATTTTGCAGAGTATCAGGCCTATGGGCAGGAGTTCAGGGATGCTCTCTCATTCCGAGATTTTGTTCAGCTCCAGCGGGACAGTAGACCCCGCGAACATCATAGAGGGCACTGACATTACCATGATGGAGATTCCCACCGCACATCTAGCAGATTCCATTTGCCTACGTTTGATGGCTCATCAAACAGTTCGGCAAAGTCTTGGGTGGAAAAGCTGGACATCTATTTCCAGCTTAACCAGATGTCGGAGACGGAGGCCATCAAGGTGGCAACATTACATTTGGATGGTGAGGCCCAGGACTGGTGGTTCCATGGGATGGTTACACTTGGACACTCTATAGTGACAACATATGCCGAGTTTACCAGGAGGTTGATGGAGCGTTTTGACCGGAGGGATCTGGAACAACATTTTGTTGAGCTGACGAGGCTCAAGCAGACTAGGAGCCCAGAGACCTACATTGCAGATTTCTTGAGGGTCTCAGTGATGGTGCTAGATCTATCCGCGGCACGGATGATCTATATGTTTGTGGAAGGATTGGCAGAGCCACTTCCGGGTCTAGTCAGATCTACTAGACCAGTTACACTCCAGGATGCTATTAGCAGGACTAGGGACTTACAGGATGCATTGCCCAGGACTCGTACACCTTACCCCCAGAGACACGGTTTCCAGCCCAAGGGGAAGGAAGTGAGGGTTCCTCCTCCGAAGGGGAATCCAGGATGGGCACAGATAGATGATGATGCCAGGAGGGAGATGAGGAAGAAGCGGCTGTGCTTCACTTGTCAGAAGCCGTGGGCATCAGGGCATAGGTGTATTGCTGGCAAAGCACACTTCATTGAGGTCTTCTCCGATGATAGCAGGGAAGAGGATGAGGAGGATGATGAGGAGGCAGGAGATATTCAGACAGCCTAGGATCAGTTGCCACCTCCACCTCTAGGTACAGGAGGTGCAACTTTTGCACCCACAGGAGGGACCCTTGCAGCATTGCGAGGAGTTCCCAAGTATTTGACGCTGTGTGTACGAGGGACAGTGCGTGGCCAGCGAGTGTCAGTTTTGGTTGACAGTGGGGCAACCCACAACTTCATTGATGCACAGATGGTCGAGCGGAGAGGTATACTGATTGAGAGCTTTGACAAATTTTCAGTTTTGGTCCCAGGAGCCCAGACAATGCAATGTGCCCGGTATGTTCCAGAGTTGGCAGTGACGATGGGTACCTACACCGTGACCGATCACTTTTTCATGGTCAACATACCAGATACCAATGTGGTATTGGGTGTTCAGTGGTTGATTACTCTGGGGAAGGTCACCACGGATTGGGAGGCCTTAGAGATGGAGTGGGATGATAAAAAGACCGGGAAGCATGAGAAGATCCGCGGGATGCACACTTACCGACCTCAGACAATTTCGGCACACCGGATGGAGGCAGATTTCCGGAAGGGAGACATAGAGTGGGTGGTTGAGTTGCGAGAAACAGAGGCAGAAACCACCGGTCGAGCAGTTCATCCTGATATACAGGCCATTCTTGACAGGTATGATGCAGTGTTTGGGGATATACCACCAGGTCGACCACTGGACCGAGGGTTTGAGCACACCATTGAGCTTGAGCAAGGCATTCAGGCGGTGATCACTACCCCCTATAGGCACCCCAAAGCCTATCGGGATGAGATTAAGAGAGCCATCCAGGAGTTGCTGGCTCTTGGGCACATTAGACCGAGCACGAGTCCGTTTGCTTCTTTCGTAGTGTTGGTGAAGAAGAAGGATGACACCTTGAGGATGTGCATTGATTACAGGGCCCTGAACAAGAAGACCCTGAAGAACAGGTATCCTATACCCAGGATCTATGAGTTGATGGATGAGCTGAGAGGAGCCAAGTTCTTCTCAAAGATTTATTTGAGATTAGGGTACCATCAGATTCACGTGAGGGAACAGGACATTCCCAAGACCGCCTTCAGGTGTCATTATGGGCACTTTGAGTTTTTGGTTATGCCTTTTGGGCTGACCAATGCACCAGCCACCTTTCAGTCTTGCATGAACCATATCTTCCGTAGTCATCTGAGGAAGTTTGTATTGGTCTTCTTCGATGACATACTCATATATAGCAGGACTTGGGAGGAGCATCTTCAGCATATAGAGGCAGTACTACGCGAGCAACAGTTCTATGCTAAGCTCTCCAAGTGTGAGTTTGGGATGATGGAGATGTTGTATTTGGGTCACATTATTGGAGTGGACGGAGTGAGAGTCCATGAGGAGAAGATTAGGGCCATCAGGGATTGGCCAGAGCCGAGGAACGTGACGGAACTTCGAGGATTCATTGGCATATGCACCTATTACAGGAAGTTCGTCAAGAGTTTCTCACAGCTTGCTGCACCCCTTACAGATTTGACGAAGAAGGGGCATTCAGTTGGTCAGATACAGCGCAGCGAGCCTTTGATAGGCTCAAGGAGGTGATGAGTAGTTGCCCAGTGCTTGCATTGCCGGATTTTACGTAGCCATTTGTCTTGGAGTGTGATGCGTCGGGAGAGGGGATCGACGCAGTATTGATGCAGGGAGGACACCCTATAGCCTTTGAGAGCTGGAAGCTCCTTCCGCACGAGAGGTTGTATTCCATATACGACAAGGAGATGTTAGCCATTATGCATGCATTGGCCAAATTCCGGCAGTATTTGGTAGGGAACACGTTCAGGGTGAGGACTGATCACAACAGCTTCAGGTTCTTTTTGGAGCAGAAGCAGCTACAGGAGAGGCAGCAGAAGTGGATCAGTAAGATCCAAGCATATGACTTTGACATTGAGTATGTCAAGGGTAAGAATAACGTGGTAGCAGATGCCCTTTCACGTAGACCAGCCACGTTATCTCTTATGAGCTTGGATACAGATTGGAGGGCTCGACTTTTAGTGGAGTACTCCAAGGACAAATTTGCATGTGAGGTGCTGGATGGACAGGTGGCGGATGACAGGTACAGGGTGGTTGATGAGATCATCTACTACAGGGACAGGATATTCTTGACTGAGGGATCTCAGCTTAAGAAGAAGATACTCCAGGCATCACATGATTCTCCATTGGTAGGCCATCAGGGGTTTACCAAAACCTATAGGGCCATTAGAGAGAGGTTCTCATGGAAGGGCCTCAAGGAGGACGTACTCCAGCACATCAGGGAGTGCGATGTTTGTCAGAGGAACAAGGGGGAGATGAGCCATCCCGCAGGATTGTTGCAGCCTCTTCCCATTCCGGAGGGGAAATGGGAAAGCATATCGATGGACTTCATCATAGGGTTGCCCATGGTGCAGGGCAAGGATTGTATCTTTGTCGTTGTTGATCGACTGAAAAAGTATGCACACTTTTTCGCCATATCCGCGCATTACACAGTAGCACAAGTGGCCGAGCTATTATTTAGAGAGGTTTTCAGGCTGCATGGTCTTCCTAAGACCATCATCAGTGACAGGGACAGTCGCTTCATGGGCGGATTTTGGCAGGAGCTTTTCCGGCTAGTGGGGACGGAGTTGACACCGAGTACCAATTATCACCCACAGACGGATGGACAGACGGAGATAGTTAACAAGTGGCTGGAGGGCTACTTGCGTAACTATGTCAGTAGGCAGCAACGAGCATGGCTGAAGTGGTTGCATTTGGGGGAGCACTGCTACAACACGACACATCACATGTCCATTGGTATGTCACCGTTTTATGCTTTGTATGGGTATCATTCCTTATCTTTTGCTGATGTGATGTTCGGTGCTAGCAAGGCTCCTAGAGCCAATATTTGGATCCAAGAGAGTCAGGACAATCTCCGAGCTCTCAAGGACAATATGGCTACAGCGCAAAACCAGCAGAGGCTGTATGCCGACAGAGGTCGGGTGGAGAGACAGTTTGAGGTAGGGGACTTGGTCTACCTATGATTACAGCCATATTGATAGTCGTCACTGAAGCAGAAGGGAGCTGAGAAGCTCAAACCTCGCTTTTACGGGCCATACATGGTGATACGCAGGATTGGGCAGGTTGCGTATGAGTTGGAGCTGCCCCAAGGCAACAAGATCCACAACGTTTTTCATGTATCATGCCTGAAGAAGGTGTTGGGGCAGCAGGTGACAGTTACAGAGGAGCTACCACCCACGGATGATGAGGGGCACGTGGTGTTGCAGTCGGAGGCTATTATTGATACCAGGGAGAGGCAGCTACGGAGCAGGACAGTCCGGGAATTCTTGGTGAGGTGGAAGAATTTGCCGGATGAGGATGCCACTTGGGAGAGTGAGAATATTTTGCAGCATCCATCACTTCAGTTGCTTGAGGACAAGCAACATTTTTCCGGGGGAGACTGTAATATTCCTAATTAGCGACAGCTAATTGGAATATTCGATTTTGTTCAGTTTTGCCGTCTATAGTTTATAAATAAATAAAAAGTGAGTGGAGAGGGTATAACTCACTTAAGTGGAATAAGACACCCTCCTAGTAGCACAACGTTGTGACTTAAGGGGAGCCAAGGGGGCCAAGCACCACGTAGAGAAGGGGGCCCACGTACACTCTAGAAGCTACTGCGCAGATGAGGATGAGCAAGTGGAGGAGAGAGAGGCTACGTTGGGGTTTTGGAGGGAAACCAATGTTATAAAAGATGGAGGAGCCTTCTCATTTAATTCATTCTATTGTTGATGATATTGAGCTAGATGTTTTGTCTTCTTGAGCACGCTGGCTGTTTAGCCTGTCTGTAGCACTGTTTAGTGCATTGAGTGTCTCCAGTCGGAGATCTCGCCCTTAGCCCCGGGGGACTTCGAGTGCCTGCTTGGGTAAGGTTATTTCTTCAGTATTTTGTGAGAGGTTTTGGTGTTTGGGTTTGTTGCGGAGCTAAGCTTTCATAGAGACTACGCAGTCACTGGGAGAGAGGTTGCAGTCCATTTTGGAGGTGCTCCGGATTGGGATTTCTGCAGGAGATTGAGCTGAGATTTTGAGCAGAAGACCAGCCTTTGCCTGTGGGAGGATTTTGGTGGAGTTTGAGGCAGTGTTTCAGTCATTTCCATTTAGCCTCTGTGAAGAGCCATGGAGGCCAGCGTAATTCCCCAAGGGGGTGTTTTCTGGAGGTTTTCGGGGGTCGGCCATTTTTGATATGGTTTCTGGGTTTTGTCGGGATTGGTGAGTAGAGGAGGATTGCAGATTTGCAGCTCATTCCGGCAAGGGGATCAGCCCCTAGACTTCAGTTCATTCCAGCAGTAGCAGCTACACGGCAGTTTTCCAGCAGCTGGGATGTAGTTCAGAGAGCAACCATTTCCTGTATATTATGAGAGTATTTCTTCACTTGCCTTGAGCAAGTTTAGGTGCCATCACTCTGATCACCTATTGTACTTCATTGTATTTCTCAGTTTAATAAAATGGCTTAGCATTTCCTCTCTATATTTCTGGATGAGTTGCCGTATATTTTGTCTATATTATTATATGTCTGCTGCACTGTTATTTGTAAATATTCTTGAGCATTCTAGTTCTATACCACTTGGTGTGTTTATCTATCACTCTTAGACAGAGTCTGGAAAGGGTCAGATAACCTCCGGATCTCGTCCTCTTTCAGAGGCGGAATATCCGGTAAATGCCCTCCCAATCCATCTCTGGTTGGAGTTTGCCATGTTTTAGAGATATCCCCGAAACGGGATATTACAAGAAACGAAGAAGCAACTAGTTATGAAAGATGAAGATTGTGAAAATTTGAAAGTAGAAATTGTCTTTCTTAAAAAGAAAGTTGACTTGCTGAATAAGAAATTGAAAAGCTCTCAAACCCTAGATGACATCCTAAGTCATCAAAGGTCTCCCCTTGATAAATCAGGTCTTGGCTTGATCCAGGTGGATATTGGTGGTCACCTGCCTACTCCACTTGGGGCCCCACCATTGTCTCTTTCAGTTTTTCAGTTTCGGCACAACTTACTATTTTTAGCAGTTTTTCGGGTCCTGAACTTCCGGAGCCATTTTGAGGCCCTAAACGACGTTTTTTGGAATAACAGAGAACAACATGGGTCCTTGGACCGATGTTGCTTGTTCAAAATTTGTAGTCCTCGGATAGATCTTTCTAACGAGGTATGGTACGCGTCAAACGGAGATCATATGCCAAAGTTACACCCCTGGGAAGTTGAAACACCAATTTATCCAAACGGGGCCCATAGTTTTGGCGCTTCATCTCCTAGGGTTAGGGTTTTGGCTGTTTAGGATTTCCCATTGTTTCTAAATAATAAATAGGCCCTCGAGCCTCATTGCAACTCAGTTCAGAGGCCTGTAGCCGCCACATCTCTTCTCAGAGATAGCTACCAGCGCCCTAGCTAGTTTTATTTCCATTCTGTCTGTAAGCAAATTTCAGTTCTTTGATATTAATGAAATGAAGTGTTATTTCCGCTGCATCTCTATATTTATGGTTATGTGTTTATTCTGTTGCGTTCCTGCATAAATCCGGATCAGTGGTATCAGAGCGGTCTGCTTTTCTCGATCCTTCTTTGCATGTCCCCAACGAGGTCGGGGTATAAGGAGCTAGGGCTTGATCTGGTGGAACCTTTGCAAGATCAGCCTCGTAAACCTCGACGGACGCCCATGGGGGACGAAAAGAAAGATGAGGGAGCAGGAGATCCTATCAAAATATTGCTAGAGGAGGCCCTCGAAAAACAAAGGAACGCGATGATGGATAGCTTTGCTCAGATCCTTCAACGGCTGCCCACCGGCGGCGCATCTGCATCCAGTAGCCACTCTGGAGTTGCGACTCCCTTTAAGGTACAAATAAATTTTGACATTCCCATATTTGAGGGTCAAATAGACGCAGATGCCGTAGATAGATGGTTGAATCTATTAGAAGGATATTTCTCTGTTCATGACTTTTAAGACCGGGAGAAGATTATTTTTGCACTCCTCAAAGCTACCCCCCATGTTAAGGACTGGTGGGAAACCTACTGTGAGAACAAGGACCAGACAGAACCCTCTCTGTTCTCGGCGGTACCAACTTGGAATTCTTTCCGAGACGCCGTCAAGGAACAGTACTATCCCGTGGGGAGCTATGAGGACAAGTACATACAATGGACCACGCTGCGACAACAAAGGGATCAAGATGTGCACGAGCTGACGAATCTGTTCCATACCCTGCGCACACAGTTGGGTATCAAAGATTCAGAGAAACATTTGGTGCTAAAGTATCGCAGTTGTCTGCACAGATACATTCAGGAGGAAATGGAGTTCCTCGACATCTCCTCGCTTGGTACGGCATACCGGTATGCTGCCAAGATTGAGCAGAAATTCAAACAGAAGAAGCGAGACTTTGGATCTGCGAATCAAAAGTAAGGGAAAGGTGCTCCCAAACCGCAGAACAAAGGACAGAGCCAAGGCATGGCGACTCAAGACAACCTGTCGAAGCCACAAGCAAAGAACAACACCACAAAGCCAAAGAAGGACACGGGAAAGTGGTGTGAGTTCCATAAGAGCTCCACTCACAACACAAGTGAGTGTCGGGCCAAGCAGTCGTTGGTGGCCGAGATGCGGGCTTCTGAGTCAGATGCATGCTCCGACTCTGAATCAGAACTTGACAAGGGGAATGACAAAGGGAAACAGATTATTGATGCGGAGCCCAATGCCACTGTTGCCACTATGAAGATCCAGAAGGAGGAACCGGAAGATCCGGAGGAGGAGGAACGTCTCTTCCACTCCCAGATGTGGGTAAAGGGCTCCCTGGTACAGTTCATTGTCGACAATGGGAGCCAAAAGAACCTCATTTCAGTAGACGCCGTGAAGCGGTTGGGCTTGCCGACCACAGCTCACCCACATCCATACATCATCGGGTGGCTTCACCAAGGACGAGATCTCCGCGTCAGCCGGTAGTGTCGCCTTCCCTATAGCATCAAGCCCTTCACGGATGAGGTATTATGTGACGTTGCTCCTATTGATGTTTCTGATGTATTATTAGGACAACCATGGCAACGAACGTCATCGCTGTGTGGCAGATCCTCGACTTTCTCAGCATTTATTTGTTCTTTAAATAAGTTGTACAGGATACCAGAGGTACCACCTCCTGCCGCTATCTCTTTGGTTACTGCAAAACAATGCAGTAAGCTCATTTCCCAAACCAGGAAATTCTTTTTCCTAATGATCCGCCCCCAGGGCAAGAAGAAGACTGTGGCCACGACCTCCAGATAGGGCTCCTCTGCACGACAACAACAAATGGATAAGGTTGTGGAGGAGTACGGGGACATCTTCACCTCACCCACAGGGGTTCCTCTGCATTGTCAGGTCAGGCACCCGATTTATTTGACCCTAGGTGCGCTGCTACCCAATGGACCGATCTATCGACGCTCTGTTCTGGAGAATGATGAAATCAAGAGGCAGATTCAGGAGTTGCTGCAGAAAGGTCACATCCGACCAAGTTCATCGCCCTGTGAGAGCCCGATCGTGTTGGTACAGAAGAAGGATGGGACGTGGAGACTCTGTATTGACTATCGGGCGCTGAATAAGATCATTGTCCGGAATAGGTACCCGATCCCACGGATTGATGACCTTCTGGACCAACTCAAAGGTGTAAAATATTTCAGCAAGATTGACTTGAAGTCGGGGTATCACCAGGTACCGATTGAACCCTCCGATGTGTGGAAGACTGCCTTCAAAGCCAATGAAGGCCTTTTCGAATGGCTGTTCATGCCTTTCGGGTTGACGAATGCTCCCGCAACCTTCATGAGGATGATAGACGACATCTTGCGGCCATTCACCAACTCATTTTTAGTGGTGTACTTGGATGACATTCTGATCTTTAGCCAGACTTGGGAAGAGCACCTTCACCACATCCGACAAGTCCTCCAAACACTGCGGCAACACAAGTTGTGTGCCAATTTGGAGAAGTGCACTTTTGGCATGACCCAGGTTCAATATTTAGGATACATTATTGATGAAAGGGGGGTGCATGTGGATCCAGCCAAGATCCAAGTCATTCGGGATTGGCCAGCCCCAACCACTATAACTGAGCTTCGCAACGTTCTAGGTATTGCTAATTTCTACCGGAGGTTCGTGTTGGGATTCTCTCATATCACTTGGCCCTTGAGTCAAGTCACCAAGGGAGGAGCGAGAGCAAAATTCTTTTGGTCGGAACCTCAACAGAAGGCGTTCACAGAATTGAAAAATCGCCTCTGTTCTGCCCCAGTGGTCACTTTACCAGATTTGCAACAGCCATTTGAGATCGAGACAGATGCCTATGACTATGCTATTGGGGCAGTTCTTACTCAACAGGGACATCCAGTGGCATATCACAGTGAGACATTGTCTGACACAGTCTACAAGTATCCCACTTATGACAAAGAAATGTATTCTATTATGCAAGCTTGTCGACAATGGAAGCATTACATTTTGGGGAAGGAAACAATCATCCACACAGACCACTGGCCCCTGCAGTTCATACAGACACAAAGGAAGTTGCAGAATGATCGCCATCAGAAGTGGTCCACATATCTGCAACAGTTTCATTTGAACATCAAGTACAAGAACGATAGCACCAATAGTGTTGCAGACTGCCTCGATCGACCACCGATCATGGCGCTCACCACCATGCTCAACTCTTGTGGACACGAGACTTCTGATTGGCCGCTTCTCTATGAGAGTGACCTAGAATTCGGCCACACTTACAAGGCACTCTTGGGGGGTACGCAAGTTCCAAATTTTCACCTCCAAGATGCACTTTTATGTCACCTGGGACACCTTTGTGTTCTTTCAAGCGAGCGTGCCAAGATGATATGGGAAGCACACTACAGTCGAGTCGCTGGGCATTTCGGGGTCGAGAAAACAGTAGCAATACTACAGAAGTATTTCTATTGGCCGAACCTTCGAAAGGATGTCGAGAAGCACATCAGATCCTACATTGCTTGTGCCATTGCCAAACCGACCATCAAGAAGCAAGGCCTATATACTCCTCTACCTACCCCTAGTCGACCTTGGGAATCCATCTCCATGGATTACATGTCGGGCCTGCCTTCTACTAAGCAGGGAAATGACTGTGTTTTTGTGGTCGTCGACAGATTCTCGAAGATGGCCATTATGGCGGCCTGCAAGAAGAATATCACAGCAGAAGCCACTGCTAATCTCTTCTTTGAACGAGTGTGGGTGCACTTTGGGATCCCACAGTCTATCATATCAGATCGGGATAGCAGGTTCCTCAGCACATTTTGGTCCAGCCTCTGGTCGATGTTGGATACCAAACTCACCAAGTCCACAGCTTTCCATCCCCAAACAGATGGCCAGACAGAGGTCGTCAACAGAATGATTGTACACATTCTGCGCATGTACAATTCAAAGCATCCACGCACATGGGACGAGAGCCTCCCTTATGTACAACATAGTTATAATCGGGCTCTCCACAGTTCAATCGGCCATAGCCCCTTTCGGGTGGGCTTGGGATTCCAGCCACTATGTCCCATTGACGTAGCCATGCCATTTGCAGCTGCTCAGGCCAATTCAGCTCATGTCCAGTCTGAAGTTGACAAAGCCAGTAGCTTCATCGAGCGCATTCAACACATCCGCCAACAGGTTCATGATATATTGGACAAAGCCAATGCCAAGTACAAGCAACACCATGATCAACACTGGGTGCCACACAACTTCCAGGTGGGTGACAAAGTATGGCTACATTTGCAGAAGGAGCGCCTCACTGGACCCCACCGCAAGCTTCGCCCGCTCCGATACGGGCCATACACTATCACCAAGGCTGTAGGGAACAATGCATTCGAGCTCAGTATTCCACCATTCCTTGGTCTGCACCCAATCTTCAATGTGGATCGCCTTTGTCCTTACTTCCCACCTCTACTGGACACCTCGAACATTGCAGAAAAACTCACACCAACTGAGTTAAATCCAGACTGCATGGAACAGGCCACCACAGATTGCATCATGGACATGCAAATCAAGAACACTCGCCAGCAGCAGATCCAACTATATCGGGTTGTCAAAGCTGGCCAACTTCTGCACCAAGGAAAGTGGTTCACCAGGGACCAAGTTCAGCAGAAATTTCCTCATCTCATGGAGGAACTTAACGCAATGGGGACCATTGCTTCCTAAGGGGGGAGGAATAATCCAGGTGGATGACGGTGGTCACCCGCCTGTGCACTTGGGGCCCCACCATTGTCTCTTTTAGTTTTCGGTTTAGTACAACTTATTTTTAGCGAGTTTTTGGGTCGAACTTCCGGAGCCGTTTTGAGGCCCTAAACGACGTTTTTTGGGAAAACGGAGGGCAACATGGGTCCATGGACCGATGTTGCCCATTCCAAATTTATAGTCCTCGGATAGATATTTCTAACGAGGTATGGTACGCGTCAAACGGAGATCGTATGCCAAAGTTACGCCCCTGGGAAGTTGAAACACCAATTTACCCAAACGGGGCCCATAGTTTTGGCGCTTCATCTCCTAGGGTTAGGGTTTTGGCCGTTTAGGATTTCCCATTGTTTATAAATAATAAATAGGCCCTCGAGCCTCATTGTAACTCAGTTCAGAGGCCTATAGCCGCCACATCTCTTCTTAGAGATAGCTACCAACGCCCTAGCTAGTTTTATTTCCATTCTGTTTGTAAGCAAATTTCAGTTCTTTGATATTAATAAAATGAAGTGTTATTTCCGCTGCATCTCTATATTTATGGTTATGTGTTTATTCTGTTGCATTCCTGCATAAATCCGGATCATGGCTATGCAGGTGAATCCTCAAGCAAGAATGATAATGCTTCAAACAACAAAGATGTAAGGAACCTAGCAAGAAATGTTGATGCTCCTAGTTCCAACAAAGGCAAGGAGAAGAACCAAGACAACAACGGAAGAAATTCTACTCCAAGGAGACTTGCAGATGGTGTCAAGAATACAAAAGGCAATGAATATCATCAAAGAATCCCAAGGCAAAAAGACTTCAGAAGTACATCAAGGAAAACTCCATCTCCCAGGTACCAAAGTATATTTCTTGGTTATAGCTATTCTTGTACAAACTTTGGGCACATTGAAAAATATTTTAGGGCATATCACAAAGACAAATATAATGGTCCCCGTCAATATTCTAGAAGCAACTTTGCAAAAAGAAGTAATGATTCCTCATTCATGAATAAGATGAAGTGCTTCAATTTCCATGACATTGGACATATGGCTCGTGATTGTAACTTGACATGGGTACCTAAAACAATGACAACCAAGCCAAAGAAGAAAGTTACACAAGTATGGAGAAGGAAGCAAATTGGATCCGAAAGTCTCTTAAACACTCAAGCCAACAACACATGTTGTTGATTTGATGAAGACATCCTTCGTAGATGTGATATTCCAAGTGTTTGATGATGAGACTCTGCCAAAAGGAGACCATGCATACAGTTAGGGGGAGATTGTGCTCATTCTTCCAGAGGCTATATGTGAATGAAACCTTTGATAAGTCACACATGGAAAATCTTGACAGATCATCACTCAAGAGTAACTCCAGTGAAGAAAATCATGAAATTGTGAAGATGTCTTCTACTTGATCACCAGAGGCTTAGGGGGAGAAATTACATTAAATAAGAGCACCATGACAAGGGGAGTAACATATATTACATGGATAACTATGATTGATGAAGGAAACACTCATAAGCAACATGTCAAGAAGTAGCTTGATAGGGGGAGTACTTGGGTACCCCGTTTGCCATTGATGTCAAAGGGGGAGAAAATATTGGAAGGGCAAGAATATTTCCATCAATGACAAAGGGGGAGATTGTTGGCCTAAAGTTGTCATTGATGTCAATATGACATTGTCTGAGATGTCAATATTCTTGAGATGCCTGATTCCAGATGATGATGTCATGCCTCTTCGCTAATAAGGATGCCATTAATGATGATGTGCTTACACTTGATGAAGACGATTGGATCCAGTATGATGTCAAGATGACATGGTTGATGGAGGACCATTTGATGACGTGGAAAATGTCTAGGGACATGACATGAAGAACACTTGATGACATGATGAAATGGATGACATCACGAGCCTATGATGAAGAAGCCTAATATGAGGAAGCCCATCCATGAAGAAGTCTATATTGCCTACCTCCAATTCTGCACCAATAAATGACCAGTCACATTAAAAAATATTTTGTACTACCTTAAAGGCAAAATTTCACTATGACACCTACACCACCTTTTAGAGCATAATTTTAGCTTTCTAACGAACTCTTACTTGGCCGGAAACTCCAAGCAGTTTGGGAGATATGAATTTTTCAAGTTAAGGAAATAATTCTGTCCTTGAGCCGACTTGTGCTAGCCTACACATGTCAGCCTACCTCCAAAAAGATGCATCCTTTCATCTTGATGTCAAACTCATATAAAAAGGAGGCTCAGACTATTCATTTGACCAAGGAATTTTGGTGAAAAACATCTCAGAAGACAAGGAATAGCAACCAAGGTCGAGGAGGATTTTTAAATCACTGTTTTGGGCTAAAAAGATTTTTGTTTATGGTTAAAACATCTTGAGGACAGTCACAGCTCGGTGGACAACTTGGTTTAACATCTCAGAAATATGAAAATTGCAGTGTGGACTGGTTGAGGTTTCAGTGGGAATACTTTAGCTCTTCTAGAAGCTTAGAAAAAGGATACAAGATCACGTAACTTTCCTTAAACTATATAACAGTCACCTGTGGTAAAACTAGGCAGCAGACCTGTGATCTTTAGAGCTCATACAAACCTGAAGTGACTCTATGGGAGGTTCGGATTTGTTTAATGGCTGAACCTGTGGGAAGTGACACTTGAACCTATGATCAATACTTCGGACTTGCTGCCTGTGGAGGCTCAAACCTTGGGTAACTTGTAAAAACTCGGATTGGAAGTGACACCTGTGAAGAACATAGATTAGAAGCACACAACAAGATAATTAAGGGTTCAGAACTGTGTTGTATATTTCAGATTGTTTACTGCGTGACTAAATTTTTTTGTTTCGGATCTGTGGTGTGTAGACCATTGTAAAAGCTCGGATTTGGAAGAAACTTAGACCTCACTCAGTCTTGTGGGAAGTGAGAGGAGCTCTGTCTTGTAGCTTACATGGGACTCTTGCCATTATAGTAGCTCGACTTGCTAAGGAGACACTCTAGCTTGTAGTTTGATTGATTAAAGAAATATTCGATCTGTTTGGACTCTGGAGGACAAAACTATAACAGTGGTTTTGGGCATCATTTTTGGAGCAGTGATTGCAAAGACTGTAGAAATTTTGTTCCCAACCCCAGTTTTCAGTTTCTCTTTATTTCTCCCATAAAGTTAAATGCCCATTCCCATAGCCATACATTCAACAAGCTGGAAAAATAAATATTTTCTGAAAACACAAATTCTAGAAATTTCACAGTGCTGAAATGCAAAAAAAAAAAACTCAAAAAAATAAATCAGCCACACACAAAAATTTGGCAAGCTGATTTTTGGTCAACTTGACCCTGGAAAAACCCCCTACAACTCTTGGGGAAAACTAGTTCAAAAGATTCTCCTTATTTCTGAATATTTCTTTTACAGTGAGACAAAATTTACAACAAAAATTCCAGCAACTTAATAAATGTACTTATCTCGATTTTCGTGCTTATACCCCGCCTTGGAAAATGTGTCGAACAGTAAACAATAAAAACAAAAATTTTACAACATTTATTACAACATTAAATGCTGACTGTCTTTCTCGATATTTGTGCCCAGCTGTACGATCGTACTACTGTATGGACTGTACAAATGTACATCACTGCCTCCTCGATTTTTGTGCCTCCTTCCGCCTCAAAAAAGCTGCTAAAGCTGTTGTACGGCTGCTGTACGGATTTCCTCGAAATTTGTGCCACCAAACAGTAGTACTTCTCGATTTTTGTGCCCAGAATCTGCCCAGAAAACTGTGTTGAAGCTGCTATAAGGATTCCTAGAAAACTGTGCCTCCTTCCTCGAAAAATGTGCCACTCCTGCTGTACGGATTTTTGTCTTGGGAACTGTGCCTCTTTGCTGCTTTACGGATTCGCTGAAGTCTCTAGCTGCTGCCCTCCTCCTCACTGCTCAGAAAATTCTCTTTAGCTTTCTCTCCTCCTCTCTAAATCTGCTCATGAAAGAATGAATGATCTTTTCTCTCCTTTTCCTCCTTTAACCTAACCCTAAGTGAATTTTGGGGAATCCCTAAATCCAATAGCTGAGATAGATTTAGATCTAGGGCTGAGATTAAACGCTCATTTAAATCTCACTTTCTATTTTTTAATTCACCCCACTTTAATAAAGACCCACTTAGTCATTTATTTCCAAAGTCACTTTTCACTTTCTAATTCACATTGACTTTATTAAAGTCATTTTAAAATTAGACTTAGTAACTTTATCACTTAAAGTCACTTTTAAAGTAGATTTGACTTTATAACTTTATAAAGTCACTTTAGGAGAAAAATTAAATTCTTTTGGACACTTTTCCCTAGGCCAAAGATCAAAGCCTTAGGGAACCACCTGTCCTCGGGTAACCAAATTTCAACGCTCCCTCTTACCGAGGAAGGTGTTCCTCACCACACCCATCTTCTCTCTGAAGTAGACATGCTTGCCCCGTGGTAAGGCTTTGGTAAGAATATCTGCAACCTGCTCATTAGTGGGAATATACTCAAGCTTCACAGCTCCTTTCTAAACATAGTCTCTGATGAAATGATATTTGATCCCGATATGCTTTGACCTGTCATGAAATACTGGATTCTCCATGAGTTTAATGCAACTCTGATTACCACAGTAAATCACTGAAGGTCTCAACGGCTGACCAAATAAGCCTAACAACATCTTGCAAAGCCATATGGCCTCACAACTAGCTAGACTGGCTGCCATGTACTCTGCTTCCGCTAAACTCAATGCTACTGACTGTTGGTTTCGTCTGAACCACGACACCACTGCCGAACCCAACCCAAAAAAGCACCCTGAAGTGCTCTTTCTATCAGAAGCACAACCTGCCCAATCATAATCAGTGTAACCTGCCAATCTCACTCCATCTCTCTGCCTATAATCCAGACCATACTCCACTGTCCCCTGCAAGTACTGCAAAATGTGTTTTGCAGCAACCCAGTGCACGCTCCTGTTCTCACACATGAACTGGCTCATCGTGTTGACTGCAAAACATATATCTAGTCTAGTGTTGACCAAATACATCAAGGAACCAATCAACTGTCTATGCAATGTGGGATCCACCAATTCGGAATCTGAAGCGTGAAGCTTCTTCCAGTTGGTGATCATTGGAGTCGACATGGGTCTACAATCCTCCATGTGAAATTTGTTAAGGATGTCCACAATATACTTCCCCTGTCCCAGGAAGAAATGCTCCTCCTCTTGCCACACCTCCAAACCCAAAAAGTAATGCATCAAGCCAATGTCCTTCATCTCGAACTCCGACGCAAGATCTCTCTTGCAGCTCTCTATGAGTTTCTCTGCACCCGTAATGACCAAGTCATCCACATACAGCACCAGATGAGAGGCTCCTCACCTATCACAATAAAGTATAGGTTCGGATCTGCATCACTCTTTGTGAAACCCATCTCCTACAAGTATGTATCTATCTTGGAGTACCAAGCTCTAGGAGCTTGCTTCAGGCCATAAAGGGCCTTTTTCAGTTTGCACACATGGGACTCCTTCCCATGCACCTCAAAGCCTTGTGGCTGCTCAATGTACACCTCCTCTTGTATGAAGCCATTTAGAAATGCGGTCTTCACATCCATCTGGTGGATCTTCCAACCCATCTCTGTTGCTATTGATATAATGGAGCGAATCGAAGTATATCGAGCCACGGGAGCGAAGTTCTCCTCATAATCTACTCCCTCTACCTGGGAGAACCCTCTAGCCACAAACCTTGCCTTAAATTTCTCAATGCTGCCATCTGCAACATGCTTTACCTTGAAAAGCCATCTGGAAGTAACCACGGATTTGCCCTTAGGCCTCGGTACCACCTCCCAAACATCATTCTTCATGATAGAATAATACTCCTCCTGCATGGCCTCTCTCCAGACCTGTTGGCTAGCTGCCTCCTCATAGCTAGAAGGCTCAGAGTCAACGATGTTGGCAACCATTTCCATATAGCTACAAAACCTCTCAGGTGGTCTCCTCTCTCTGACCGGCCTCTTCGGCCCTGCAACAAATGTGGCCTCTCTCAAGGTACCCTGAAGCCACTTGGGCTTCCTCTTCCCTGAGCACACTTCTCCCACTGCAGAATGAAACTCCTCCTCCTCATCAGGAGCCTGAACTCGACTGTCTGTTTGCTGTCCTCCTGCCTGAACCTGAACCTGTAGATGCTGAAGTATCATGTGAATTTTCCATCAGTGGACTCCCTAGTGAACTGCTCTGCGGACAGCTCTGCATGTTGCCCGAAGCACCACCCCTCTGACTCTACGAGCCACTGCTCACTGATGGACCAGACACCATAATCGATGTACCTCCTGATCCTCCTGATCCCTACCCATTGGATCCCTGTGTCTAACTCAGCTGCTCTTCAAGGTCTGGCCGATCCAGATACTCTAACTCCCATGACCTCCTGAAAGCCTTGTCCTCCTCAAACTTCACATCCCGCCTGAAAACAACTCTCCTCTGTGCGGGAATATAAATCCAAAAGGCTTTAGAGGTCTCACTATAGCCCACAAAGATACCCTTCTCTACGGTGGGCTATAGCTTGGTCCTCTTCTCCTTGGGTATGCAGGAGTATGCAATACACCCATAGATACAAAAGTGACCAACATCAGGCTTCTTCCCAGAAAAAGCATCCTTTGGATTCACATGCCCCAAGGCACGATGCAGACTCCTGTTCTGCAAATATACAACAGTGTTGCAGGCCTCTGCCCACAAAAACAATGGTAACCCCTGATCATGTAACATGGCTTTGGAAGCCCCAACGATGGATCTGTTCTTCCTCTCTGCAACCTTGTTCTGCTGGGGGTTGTAAGGAACTGTGAACTCCCTTCTGATGCCTGCCTCCGCACAATACTCAACAAACTCACCAAGGGTGTACTTCCCTCCATTGTCCGACCTCAGGGACTTGATCTTCCGACCTGTCTAAGTCTCCACAAGAGCTCTGAACTCCTGAAATCACTTGAAGACCTCACTCTTGGTCTTCAAGAAATAAATCCAGGTCCTCCTGGAGTGATCATCAATGAATAAAACATAATACTCATTCCACTCAAGGAAACATGAGACATCCGACCGCTCACATATGTATGAATCAAATAAAGTATCCCAGTTGATCTGCTGTCATTGCTGGGAAAAGGGAATTTGGAAAATTTGTCCATAGCACATCCTCTGCATGTATCAATGTGATCAGTACTGAAATCTGGCACACCTGTAGTGATCTCCTGCAATGTCCTCAAGGCTCCATGATACATGTGCCTCATCCTGCAGTGCCAAATCTCACATAGCTTTGAACTGCCGGCACTATTGCTCAATGCCGAAAGGGGCTGAAATGCAAACTTGTACACCTTTGCATGGCGTACACCAATCACTCTAGCTGAATCAGCTGGAGTGCCCCTGGGATATATAAGCACCTGTCCTCTCCTGAAAAATATCTCATACCCTCTGTCCTCCAATGTTGAGATGGATATGAGGTTCTTCCTCATCCCTGGCACATATAGAACATCTGGCACCTTCAAGGGAGGTTTGGGTTCCCTATCAAATGTCAATGTCTCCACACCGACTGCTCTAACAATGTTGTCATCTCCGAGTACTACCTCTATATCAGTGCCACTCTCTGAAAGCTTTGAGAAGTACTCACGGACTCCTGTCATATGACGTGAAGCCCCACTGTCAACATACCAGATACCTGAAGATGCTCTGCTAGTGGAGGGAAATGCACACTCCCTCTCAACCTCTGTGGCAGGTGATCCTGCACTAGTGGACTCACAAGAAATGAACCCAAACTCCCGGTCAAAGTTATTTGTAAAGTCCTCTATCTTTGCTGATGCTGCCATGTTCTGGTTCTTCCCCTTCTTCTTCTTCTTTGGACACACAACTGCATAGTATCCCATCCTTTGACAATTCCAACACTTCACCTTGGAATAGTCCTTTTGCATGTTTCCCTGTTTACCTTTACCTTTGCCTTTTCCCCCACCAACACTCGTGGAAGCTTGCTTCTTTGCCTTGCCTTTCTTGCCTTCTGCTAACAGTGCTACATCCTCATCCTACTCAATAGGTTTGGCTGCCCCAAGCTGGCTCTTTCTTATTTCAGTCTATATGCAATCTCCCAGAACCTCTCCCAAGTGGGAAGGGTTTCACGTGCACAAACCCCATCAGCAAAGTTCAACCATGAATTGGGAAGGCCATTCACTGCAATCCGCACCAACTCAGTGGGTGGAATGACCTCTCCAACTGCTGCCAACTCATCTCTCACATTAGTGATCTTTGTGAGATATCCAGTAGCACTATCAGTCTTAGCCCTCTTAATGGCCTTCAGTTTCTCCCTTAGGACCATTTTTCTGTTCTCATTGGTACTTTGGTAGAGATTGGTCAAGGCTGTCCACATCTCATGAGCAAATCTCTTTCCTCTCACATGAGGAACGACATGGTCTTTAATACTATCCAGAATCAGTCTCTTGCCCTTGTTATTCTTCTTATTAAAGTCTGCCAGCTGAACCGGGTCAACAGGCACATTAACAGAGTGTTGTTGGGTATGCACCATTATCCTCATACTTTTGCCTCCTTAAAGATGCTCTACATTCTTTCCTTCCATACACTGTAGTTGCTATTCCCATCCAATCTATCCTCCACCCTCAAGCCTAAAGACATGCTTGTTGTCCTAATAAACTGAAAATAACACTGTTGTAGTAAAGGTATTGTTTTCTGTGTGAAAAATTAGCTTGCTGTAATTTTTCTTCTTACTGTCCCAAAATGCACTTTTCAACAAAATAGCTCCGATACCATGTAGAAATTTTGTTACCAACCCCGGTTTTCAGTTTCTCCTTATTTCTCCCATAAAGTTAAATTCCCATTGCCATAGCCATACATTCAACAAGCTGGAAAAATAAATATTTTCTGAAAACACAAATTCTAGAAATTTCACAGTGCTGAAATGCAGAAATAAAAACTCAGAAAAATAAATCAGCCACACACAGAAATTTGACACGCTGATTTTTGGTCAACTTGACCCTGGAAAAACCCTCTACAACTCTTGGGGAAAACCAGTTTGAAAGCTTTTCTTTATTTCTGAATATTGCTTTTATAGTGAAATAGAATTTACAGCAAAATTCTAGCAACTTAATAAATGTATTTATTTAGATTTCCATGCTTATACCCTACCTTGGAAAACGTGCCGAACAGTAAACAATAAAAATAGAAATTTCACAGCATTTATTACAACATTAAATGTTGACTGTCTTTCTCGATATTTGTGCCCAGCTGTACGGTTGTACTGCTGTACGGACTGTATGGAATGTATAGCACTACCTCCTCGATTTCTGTGTCTCCTTCTGCCTCGAAAAATGTGTTGAAGCTGCTGTACGACTACTGTACGAATTTTATCGAAATCTGTGCCACCAAACAGCAGTACTTCTTGATTTTTGTGCCCAAAATCTGCCCAAAAAATTGTGCTGAAGCTGCTGTATGGATTCTTAGAAAATTGTGCCTCCTTCCTCGAAAAATGTGCCACACTCCTGCTGTACGGATTTCTGCCTTGGGAACTATGCCTCTTTGCTGCTGTACGGATTTGTGGAAGTCTCTAGCTGCTGCCCTCCTTCTCCTCACTGCTCAGAAATTTCTCTTTAGCTTTCTCTCCTCCTCTCTCAATTTGCTCATGAAAGAATGAATGATCTTTTCTCTCCTTTTCCTCCTTTAACCTAACCCTAAGTGACTTTTGGGGAATCCCTAAATCCAATGGCTGAGATAGCTTTAGATCTAGGGCTGATATTAAATGCTCATTTAAATCTCACTTTCTATTTTTTAATTCACCCCACTTTAATAAAGACCCACTTAGTCATTTATTTCCAAAGTCACTTTTCACTTTCTAATTTCACATTGACTTTATTAAAGTCACTTTAAAATTAGACTTAGTAACTTTATCACTTAAAGTCACTTTTAAATTAGATTTGACTTAATAACTTTATAAAGTTGCTTTAAGAGAAAAATTAAATTCTTTTGGACACTTTTCCCTCGGCCAAAGATCAAAGCCTTAGGGAACCACCTGTCCTCCGGTAACCAAATTTCAACAAAGATTGTAGACCCTTTTTGAAGGCTTTGTTAAGCTTTGTTAAAGGAGAATTCATGACTTAAAAAGTTTGGAGCATCTAACAGACTTGTTGAAGTCTAGTATGTAGAACTTGTGAAGACTTGTGAAGGCTTGTTGACTTGTGAAGTGTTCTTGAAGATTTGGAACAAACCTTGGAGAAGCCTTCATTGTCTTGGAAAATTCTTGAGACAACCTATTGAATCTGATCTTGGAGACATTCTTGAAGATCATGATGCATTGCTGATGTCATCATGAGGTAACCTTGAAGAAACAAGTGTTTGGGTGACATGAAAAGTAGTGGAGACACCTTCATGTGAAGAACAAGGTTGTCATTGATGAAGTGACGTGGAGACTAAGTGAGGGGATCGCTGAATATTGTCAGGGCTCGTTGAAGAAGACATTAGGAGCCGTGAAATATAACCAAATATATCTTGACGAATTGAAGTAAGAGGTTGGAGCCTCATAGAGACAAGGTCGATGCCTTGGAAGATAGGGTTGGAGCCCTAGAGGTTGGTGCCTCAAATTGACAAGGTTGGAGCCTTGGAAAGACCAAGTTGGTGCTTGGCACAATACAGGTTGGAGCCTGGAAGATTGGAGTCTTCATCTAGCGTTGGAGCCCTATATCATTATTGTACTTTACTTATTGTAAAGAAGAAATTAATAAAAGTATCTATTCCATCATTGTTCATTTTGTGTACTAAATATAAGTGATCTAATTGGTAAAAGTAACAATTGAAAAGAAATACTGATTCACCCCCCTCTCAGTGTTTCCAACAAACACATGTATTCTAAATAACCGAGAAAGCATTTGGTGAAATTCCACTCAGATTGTATTCTATAGAAATAATTAATTATTTTTAAAGGGACGCTAAGTCAAAACTTAGGAAAATAAAATAATTAAAGTGTATTAATAGAATATGAGTGAGAACGATCTATAATAAACGGATCAAGTCAAAAGTTAATCTTAGCCGTTGATTAGAGATCTAATATGGGTCATTGAATCCTCAACGAGAATATTATAAGGGCTTGAAGGGTCATTTTCAAAACACATCCGTGGAGACACAAAGCATCTAGAGATTGAATTTTTTTGACAGAGCAAGTGCTCGGACGAAAATAAAATCTAATTGATCCTTGATTGCAGTGAGGGAAATTATTTCTTGTTGGAAGGTTTCCTGAGCCGGAGAGTACATAGCAGCAGAGACAGAGAAAGCCACAGCTTTAGCGTAGAGCCAGTGACACAGTGTCTACGCAGTCACTGCGCAGAGCCAAAGGGAGAATTGTTTTCCTACAGAGGAGACAACGTAGAGCTAGTGCCAGACCCCAGAGAGATTTTTCAGAGGCTTAGTTTCTAGCCAGCAGTGAGACCAGCGCAGAGGCAGAAGGGCAACCAAGTTGTGATGCAGTCATTCTGTAGAGGCAGCGCAGGGCAGTCCAGCCTTGGTGCAGTTCAGTGCTAGTTTCCCGTGGAGAAGTGAGGTTTGTCTCACAAGATCTTTTCTGTCAATTTATCTGTATTATTTACAACCTCGTCAATCATAGATTTGTGCTTAGAATTTACTGCATAATAACATAAACCCTCAGATTTGCTGCACTGGTTTTCCCGCATTGGGTTTTTCTGGGGACATTAGTCCAAAAAAAATTGTGTCGGATGGTTGTGTGATCTATGTGTTTTCAGATTTGTTTCCGCACTTGTATTTCTTCTGTAGTTTAATTGTGTAGGCTGTAGTGAATGGATTTCGATATTTTCTTGTAGCACACTGTAAATAATTTGTTAAGCAAAATAACAAATATAATATTTTCCATTAGTTGCTGCAGTAGGATTCTGTGTAACACAAATTTTCACATAACAAACCCCTAAAAGTGTCTCTAATGTGAAAAATAATAGCCTAATTAGTGACAAAGCCACCAAATAGCTCCATAACATGAAAAATAAGCCTATGAGGAGGGACGAATTGATAATACAATAGCTAGGAAGGTTGTTGGAAGGCCTAGTGAAGTCCAACATGTCCCAAAATGGATGGAAGGGCTCCATAAACGGTGATGAAGGAGGTGGCCCCTTGATCTAAAAACAATGACCTATGGTGTTCCCAAGTGGTTGTGGGGACACAAAAACATCCTAATGGGTCTCCAAGTGGATCGAAAAAGCCTGTATCCCATCTGTAAGGGCTAGAACAATGATGCAAGACCTCCCTTTGTCTCCCATGGTAAGACACATCCTCATCTTGGCCCTAGAAGAACTACCAAGTGTGTAGCCGGCTGGGTAAGGTGGTCCAAGTACATCGTCATCGTCAAATAAATGGAACACGAGAAAACATTGAGTGGAGTTGAAGGATCCCATGGTGTGGCTATCTTCTCTCTGCAATAGTGGAGGCCCATGTCTCTCTACGCTCACCCTACAAATGCCAATATGACCCTTTGGAGGGCTTGGACCCCGTATAGGGAGACCAAAACCCATGACGAAGACCCACCTACAATCCTATATAAGATCCAATGCGTCTCCTCACCTACCAATACAACAAATCATCAGGGAAATTGAGTAAATGTGCTTACAAATCATAGAACCAATGGACACTTCACAGTGGCATGCCCTTCCATAATGGGCTTTCGAACGTACAAGTGTCTCCAAGTTCAAGAAGGAGGTTAATCAAGGACCCTATTAAGTGGTTTCAACCTCTAAGGGAGTGACAGGTCCATGGTACATCCCTTAAGTGGCTGGTGTCATGTGATATAATGATGGAACAAAATGGGACATCAGGGGAAGGCTCCAAGCCACATGCCATAATACAAAGGTAGCCATGATGAGGGAAGCCCACACTTGGGTGTATAGATGTAGGAGGGAGATATCATGGTACATGAATTACTCCAAATTTTGCTTTTCCACTTTTCTTCATATGCCTTTTGCCTTTTAGTTATTTTGCTTTCATAACTGCTCGAGGCTCCAAGGGATGAGCACATGATGAGTAATATATAGCAGTGATTATCCCCTTATGGTTGGGAAGTTCATCGCCCACTAGGGGTTGGGATAATCACGGGTTCCTTTATGATGCATAGGGATCATATAAGGACCCTAGGAACCAGGCTGATGACCATAATGGGGTTAGAGCTCATGTTTGGCATTTGCCCACGTGCTAAATTTTTATGTCCCGACCATTTTTTGCATTTTATGGTACATTTCCTGTTGTAAGTGGCCAAATTATGCTTTTAACCTTTGGGGCATCGTTCCAGGCTCGACCCAAAGCGTGGACAAGGGAAGGGGGAGGCTAACTCCTTGTGGAGCCGAATGGGAAATATGTGGAAAGGGGTTATAATGGGCGAAGGGGAGTGACGTATGTGGTGTTGGGAAGCGGGACCACACAACTAAAATCGGGATTTCCCATGTAGCGCCACTCCTAAAGCTAGTAGCCAATAAAGGAGATCCACGGGACTAGGGCACAAGACTAACCACCAAATTGGACAAGGGGACAATAGTACAAACCAAGCCTATTCTTTCCGTTGAATCCCCCCACTAATCCATGCCCAAAATTGTCCATGATAAGTAAGCAAAAATACCCAACTATGAAATGAAAGTTATTTCTTCGAGGTTGAAAGGCCCACCATCAAACATACAATCATAATAAATGGGCAAGGGCACATAATGGCTTAGCTTAGGTGGCGGAGATGGTGGCACATCGAGCTATTTGGTGGCTGCAAGGGGACGCTGGCTATTGGTCGAAGACAATCGAAGAGAAAAAATTCTCATATCGGTATCACCCATTGGTGGTGGGTAATAGCACTAGCTGCAATTTCATAAGTTTCAGAGCACATTTGAGGAAGATTTCTCAATTTCCTTCCAACAGCAGAAGCTGAAATTTCTGTGTCAGAGAAAACTTTGGTGGGAAGATTTTCTAGCACATAGGCCTTCAATTTGCAACTTGGGTTTTGCCTTACTTGCTGTAGCAAACCTAGGTTCCTCTTTCCTTATCTATATTGTACTCATTCTGCTCAGAATTAATTAATGACTCAGATTTTTGGTGCCATTTTATGTGTTGTTTGATATTTGTGTGTGCAAAAAGAAATTTGTTTGTTGTTCATAGCATATGCTACTGATATCCACTTAATATTTCCATTAGGAATATTACAAATATACAAAAATTACAAGCTTAGCAATATGATAATTATAACAGATTTTTTCCTTGATATTATGGAGAATTATTGATAAATGCAATAAATGCATATCCAATAAAAGTTTGACATTGTGCAAAGGAAAATTGTTCATTCATCTATATGTGTTGACAAATGCTTCTAAACCTACAGTTTTTTTTTTTCATATATGATAGTGTCTAAAAATATAACAATGTCCCCATTGGCACGTGAAGAATGATTTTATTAAAACAACAAAATGAAATACAAGTGGGAAAAACATAGATGTGTTGCTTTCAAGTAGGATATTCACTCCTTCAGTCAACGCATCTGGATTCTGAACCATGGTTGTCGTGATCCTAACAATGTTGATAACTTGAAGGTTTTAGGTGTGCAGTTTTCTCAAGGTTTCAGTTATTTCTTTCCTCCAGCCATTCATCTAAGTTCTGCGAGATGGTGATAATGGAAAAGATATGTTGAATCTCGGAGGCATATTGGTGCTCAAATTCTGGCTTCTACATACTGCATTTTAGAAGTTTTCTTCTGGTTGTCCTTTTATCTTCTACTGTTGGACGGTCTTTGTCCTGATGGATAGAGCATTATTGGACACCTCTTCTCTACTCGGCTTTTAGGATGGATCATCTATTTGGTTTAGGATACTTGTTTTCATTTATTATCTTTTAGTTTATTTCTAGCATTGAGTGCTACTTTGTCATCTGGTGTCTTTATCCATGTTGTGGTGGTTTAGAATGCTTTGGCTTTCTATTATTATTGAATCACCTACACAGCAGATTTCTACAGACCCGGCTCACGTAGGATGGTGTCATTCTTGGATTATATATAGACCATTCAGGAGCCTAAAGGTTCATCTCTGCGAGCGGTGGTGGAATTTTGGACGGTGTCTTTGCTGTCGCTGTGTAGAAGCCTGAGAGGGGCTTGGGTACTGGTTCAGTTTGCCCCGGAACGACCATTTTCTAGATTTTTCTGGGTGGGGGACAGAGTTTTCACACCGGATAGTTTTTCAAAATTTTCCGGTGCGGGGGGGTACTTTATCATTTAATTGGGGGTGACCAACAACGTATATATTGGGGTAGTTTGAAGTACTATTGCTGGTGAACCAATCCTTTAGGATCCTCTTCGTTATTTGACATAGTGGGAGGTTGCGATTTGGTGTGTTCTCATGGTGGGAGTGGTACACGTTTTTACCGATGGGTACCTGTCACTGCGGGCTTCTGACGTACTTAGAGTGTTTCCATTTATGGCACTTGAATAAGGCGGATGGTATGCTTTTAAAACATTTTGGGATCGTGGATAAGTGAGTCCGTTTCATGGCGACGGGTGGCAATTCTGCTGATCCTGAGGAGATGCTCCTCGATGAAGCCTTCTTGCATGCGCTCGAGCTGGCAGAAGCTGAGGCACGACACTGTTGGAGTCTAATGCTCTTGAGACGAATGGGTTTGGCTCTGCACAATTTTCCGCTTCGAGGAGAGTCTCTTTAACGGACCGTGCTCCTGAGAGCTATGGTTCAGAGAGGGCGAAGGTATCATTGCAGGGTGTGGAGGGGGTAAATGCGACTGTTTTCCAGCACAATTTGGGCAGCTCCCACATGAAAAAACCCTTCAAACCTGCTACTGAAAGACACCTCCTCAGCTTTGGGAGCGATGTGATGTGGGAGAAGGCCGAGAGCCCTATCTTGCGGGCACTGGTTGGGAAGTGGGAATTCACTTCTCACAGCAAGATTGACATTCAGACTTGGTTCATGGGAGCTTGGCATCTGATCATTGGATACGAGCCATGCATTAGTCAACTTCCGAATGGCTGGTGTTGTTACCATTTCTTAAAGGAGGAGGACGTCCCGGAAATCCTTCTTCGGACCTAGGTTTACGGACGCTCGTTCTTACCTCTGTACAGGTGGACAGTGGAATTCCACCCGGTTGACAATGCGCCCAAATCTCGTATTGTATGGGTGAAGTTAATGGGCCTACCCATTCAATTTTGGTCGCAGACAGTATTGCAATTGATTGGAAACAACATTGGCACTTGTAGGTTTGTTGATCCCAAGTGCAATGGGATCTATGACAAACGCGTGGCTTGGATCCTCGTTGAAGTGTTTTTTGTTGGGGGTTTATCGACGGAGATTGACCTTGAGTGGGAAGGGAAGATCTTGCGGCAGCACTTGGACTACTGGAACATCCCGTTCCGCTGCCACCTTTGCCACGACACGGGACATCTCATGAGGACTTGCCCGCGATGGAAACAGGATCTACACCGGAATTCTCGGGTAGTACATGGGACTTTGCGTGATGTACTGGGGAACCCAATGTGGCCGACGACACCACTTACGGGACATCCACTTCCGGGTAAGACAAATTTACCTGTTTCCCATTTTAAAAGTGTTGAGATTGGGGGGGAAACATTTCATATAGAGTCGGGTCTGGGTTTTGTTTCTTCATCTATTGCAGGGGGCTGCAATGTGTCTTGTGGGGGAGCCATGGCTTTGGTTGGTAGTCATACTGCTATTAAATTTCCCTCGGGCCGCTCTCTTCTGGACCCGTTGTTACTACCGAGAAACCGGAGTTGGGATGAAGAACGTGCTGGGGACTTGTACTCGGGTTTGTCAGGCAAGTCGGGTTGACGCGGTAATGTTGGGATAGCCACTGTGGAGGACTTTCCAGTGCACGGGTCGGGTTGGGTGGGTTTAACTCTAGGGACTGTGGATGTGGACTGTGATAAGACCAAGGGGGACTACTTACCAGTCTCTGGAGGAAACTCTGCTAATAAAACCCTTTTGACCATTGCCCATGTTAATTTACTGTGGGATTGCACAACGACTCACCTTTCTGCCTCGGTTAAGAAGGCCGCCTCTCCCATCGTTTTGCCATTGTCTCCCATTTCCTTGACTCCGGTGACAATGTCTGTTACGTCTCCAGAGGAATGGGTAACAATTCTGTTGGATTTGGAGAGTCCGACCCTATCTCCTAGAAACTCGGTCGAGAGTGACCTGGAATTACTGATCATCGATTCAGATGCGGGACTGATCCGCCTGTCGGTTGACATTGGCAAGCAAGTCTCCCCCTCCTAGAATTATTAGCCCTGCTTCTCGATCGAATGTCATGATCAGGAGGGGGAAGGGACGCCCGCGGACTAAGAAGAAGTCTATCTCAGCGAAGGAGGGGAGAGATGGTCTGGATGACAGCAATTTTCGAGATGTTCTAGTCACTTTGGCCTTGGACAGGGTTTGAAGCGAACAAAGTTCCTTCTCAAGTTAAATATTCCAGAAGACTTGAAATATGAAAATATCCATGAGGATACAAATATTATTATATATAAACTATATGAAGAATGAGATATGAGATAGATGATTGAATGTTACAAATGAGGCCTCCTTATATACCTACGCAGGTGCCTCTTCACGAAAGGTCATGTTTTATCAGATATGGCCTTTCAACCAAATTACTAATTAACTAATTAATCACTATTTACATTATTTTATTCATTACGTTGCCTTCCCCTCAAAAAGCTTTGTCCTCAAAGCTTTTCTATGAAAGGCCTCTATTTCTTTTCCTGCTACGAACATCTTCTCGTCTCGGGGCAGTCATCCTTGTTGATACAAGTTGATATGATCCTCTAAGTGACAAACAAAATTGTCACACTGAGAATGGATCAGACTATCCTAAATCAATCTTTTGTGGAATCTTACGGCAACTTGAAACTTGTGATGAATTATCACTTGAGCGGATTGCACTAAAATTAATATTCTTCAAAACATCGGCTTGTTTATGTTCTGAATACATAGCTCAGTCGAGTTGTCTGCTCCCGTGATTTGGATGTCGATAGGGAACTTTTTTGGTTTGACTTTTATTTTCTTTTGGCGAGGATGTTATTGAGTAGGTTACAAGACCTTCACTTAGTATGTTCCTCGTCTGAACTGCAACATCGAAGTTTGTATCTTTTACAACTTGCTTGTCTTCTTGAGTTGTGAAATTTACTGGATCAATGTTTGTTTTTTCTTCAACTTGAACTTCTACATTTGAAGGTTTCGATGATTCCTTTTCAACAAGTTGTTGCACTTTGTTTTCAAATGACTTCTTGTCCTTCTTCAGCTTCTTAATTTGCGTTAGTAACTTTTCGTTGCAGTCTTTGAGGCGAGCAACTTCTTCATTCTTGTTAGTGGTGCTTTTGGCAACTTCTCTTTGAAAATATTGTATTGCTTTTTTACTTTCTGGAAGAACAGCTCTTGTGATATCTAATATGTCTTTCGGCGTTAGTGAATTCGGCTTCACCTGACATCTTGTAACGTTATGTTTTTCTTTTTGTAAGAAAATGTCAAAAACTTCTTTTTCGTATTAAGGATGAATGACCCTAGTGATTCCATCCAGAGCGAACCCAGAATTATATCACTATTGTTGCGAAATAAGGTTTTAACTGTAAATTGCAAGACAAAGGAATACTCCCCAATACTTAGGTGTAAATTCCTTATGTCGTATTGTTTGTCATTTGCGTAAAATGAATTTGTTTCAATTATATTTGATTCAGGGATCACTAATTGGTTAGCACATTCAGTACTAACATAATTATTCTTTTGAGTAATATCGATAGATATGAGAACCTTCTTTCTCGCAAGTGACCCTTTGATTTCAATTAGCGCATAAACACACATACTATAATTTTTAGGAAATGCTCCCTCTTCCATTTCTGATTTGGATTCAATTTCCTTTTCATCAATGATTGATTCCATTTTGTCTGTTGAATTGAGCTTTAGGGTTTTAAGGTAACCCTTCCTAACTTTTCTTTTCAAGACACTTTAAATATGCTTTGATTTCGGAAATACCTTCACAATTTCCCTTATTATATTTTATATAATGGCTATAACCTTCAAACTTTTATTACTCCTCCAATATTTGGTAATGAATCCTTCATTAATATTCCTTCAATCTTTGGTAATGAATCCTTCACTAATATTCTTTTTTAAAAGAGGCCCAAATACTTTTATATATTCCTTTTTTAAATAAAATATTTAGAATATAATGATTTATCTCCTTTTCAACTTTTCCAATACTTAAATCTTTAATAACCTCTTTTTCCTTTATATACCTTCCAACTTTAATAATGATTCCTTAATATTTTAAGAAATCCTTAATAATGTTTTTCCTTTCGTTCTTTTGAAAATTATTTCCTTTATATAACCTTAAATATAGTCTTCCTTTAGTGATGAGTTCTTTGACTAAGTAAATTCTAGTTTTATTTTTTTATTTTTATTTTTATTTTTTTAACACTTGATTTTTTTTTTACTCTTTTTGTTTTTTGTTTTGAAAAGTTATGACCCTAGTGAACGTGGCTACTCACCTATATTCACCTATAAAATATATGTCCACTTATATGTATTTGACTCGGTTAATGCTCTTCACGTAAAAGTAAACTTACCATTCACATTGAGATTTTTTATTCCTTTTGTTCTTATTTTATTTTGCAAATACCATGGGAAATTACCATGGGCTTCTAAAACCACGAGCTTGTAAACTACTTAAAGAATAATCAAAATAACCTTACCTACTCTTTCTTCTTCATTTTTACTTTTTATTTTTAAATTGTATTGGTATGTACGTATATGTACTTCTTTATATATATCTCTTTTTTTTGTTTTTTTTTCTTCAAATTTTTAATTTTGGCCAAAGGCCTACTGGTGAAATTTCTTCAAATTTTTAATTCTGGCCAAAGGCCTACTGGTGAAATTTCTTCAAATTTTTAATTCTAGCCAAAGGCCTATAGGTGAAAATGGAGAAATTCCAAAATTGGTAGAGAAATGCTTCGACGGCAACAATGTTGACAAATTTTTGATAGCCAAAGGCCTGGACCGAGGAGCATAGCTCTGTGCAGCGATGAGCGGCCAGAAGATCGAACTGCTCCAATACCAAATGAAGCGAACAAAGTTCCTTCTCAAGTTAAATATTCCAGAAGACTTGAACTATGAAAATATCCATGAGGATACAAATATTATTATATATAAAATATATGAAGAATGAGATATGAGATAGATGATTGAATGTTACAAATGAGGCTTGCTTATATACCTACGCAGGTGCCTCTTCATGAAAGGTCATGTCTTATCAAACATGGCCTTTCAACCTAATTAATAATTAACTACTTAATCACTATTTACATTATTTTATTCATTACAGGGTTCTTAGAGCACTAGACCCTTTGAAGAGAGTGCCATGATCCATCTGATTTCTATAAATATTCAGGGGCTGGGAGGGCATGGGAAAATGTTGTCTTTGCGTCAGTTTTTGCAGAAGAATTTTCCCTCAATTTTTATTCAAGAGACAATGAACTCAGCTGACAAGTCTATTTATGTTTTTTGCGCTATGTTCCCAGATTGGTACATGGCGGCGCGAGATGCTGTGGGTCATTCTGGAGGCCAGGCTGTCATGTGAGATCCGGCCATTTCCTCATTCAAAGCATTTGGGTTCTTTGGAGGCATCCTACTGTCTGGACATTTCTGGGGTTTCAAATACAGAGTTCATCTGATAAATTTGTATGCTCCCTATCAGAATAAGCTGGCTTTTTGGAAAATATTGGAGTGTTGTGGCATTCTCCTACTGGACAATGTGATCATTGCAGGGGAATTTAACACAACTCTTCATGACGGTGAGACTTGGGGTTCACAGGGCAGAGTGGATCCACAGACAGACTCAATCCTGAAGCTGCTTAACTCTTACAACATGGTGGATTTGAGAATGAAAGAAAACGAACCTACTTGGTACAATGGCAGACAGGGTAATACCATGATTTGTAAGAGGATTGAGTGGGTGGTTGTTAAATCGCATCTACTGGCCAGGATGGAAAGATGGAATGCATCAATTGGGGTTTTTATGCTCTCGGATCATAGGCCTGTCATTCTTTCTTGGGACTTTGAAGTGGTGAAGGGAGGTCGTCCCTTTAAGTTCAACTGGGTGTGGTTGAAGGAACCCGATTTTAACTTATTAGTGAAGGATTACATGGGAAAAAATCCAAAGGATGAGGACATTTCAGCGACTGACTATCTGATGAACACATAAAGGGGGCTGAAAGGTGTAGTGAAGAATTGGGAAAGAGGGAAAAAATTTAAACTAAAGGTCCGCTTTATGGCTTTCGAGAGGGAGAATGTATCCCTTCTGGAGGAACTGGTAAAGACAAATCCCATTGCTGGTACCTGGGAAAGATTAAAGGTAGTGGAAAGCAAGAGAAGAAGGATAATGCTCATTGAGGAACAATCATGGAGGCTAAAGAGCAAAGCGTTATGGCTCAATGCTGGGGATAAGAACATGAAATTCTTCCATGCCTATGCAAATGGGAGGAAAAATGTAAACTCCATTTGGCAGATTGAGGGAAATGGCAACACTTTCAACACCACAGAGAGTATACAGGAGGAGGCGGTGAAACATTTTAAAAAACAGATTAAAGCAAGAGAGCTGGATGCACAGGGTGAGCAAATGTGGGCTGTAAATGATGTTCCTATCATGTTTGATCATGGGGAACTAACGGAGTTCTACAGACCTATAAATACAGAGGAGACTCTAATTGTTTTAAAATCATTCCAGCCGGATAAAAGTTCGAGGCCAGATGGATGGACCCCAGATTTCTTTCTCCATTTCGCTGATTATTTCATTCCCCTCATTACGGAGATGACAGAGGAGGCGAGGAAATCTAGGGCGGTGGGTGGTGCTTTAAACTCAACTTTCCTGGTTCTCATTCCAAAAAAAGATGGGGCCTCCTCCTTCAACGATTTTAGACCAATCTCATTATGCAACACGTTGTATAAGATTATTTCAAAAACAATTGCTGAGAGACTCAAGCGAGTGTTGTCCCGATACATCTCTCCAAAACAATCTGGGTTTTTAAAGGATAGATGCATCCATGATGCGGTTGCCACTATGTAGGAGGTGATTCATTCAATCCACACAAAGAAGTTAAAGGCCATGGTTATGAAGATTGATCTTTGCAAGGCGTATGACCGAGTTGATTGGAGATTTTTGAGGTTGTTATTATACAGGATTGAATTAAACATGGTTTCTGTAAATTGGATCATGGGCTGTGTGACCAACTCTTCACTCGCAGTCATCATCAATGGAGTGTCTACGACTTTCTTTAAGCCTGGGCGAGGGCTGAGACAAGGGTGCGCTCTTTCTCCACTACTCTTTATTTTGGTTATGGACTCGTTGAGTACCAAAATTAGTAGAGCAGTCTTTTCTGGCTGTTTCAGGGGGATCAAGTTGTCATACAATAGGGAAATCAGCCATAATTTTTTTGTTGATGATGTATTAATGTTTGGTATGCTTAGTAGAGCAGTCTGGCATGTTTTATTTGAGTTTTTCAACAGATTTTGTGATGCTTCAGGTATGAAGGAAAATATAGGAAAGTCCTGTATTTACTATGAGGAGGATGGGAAGGATTTAGCTTCGGATATTTCTCAGATGTTTAACTTCAAGATGGCTCCACTGACCTCGGGTTTCAAATACCTGGGCTTTCAATTAAAGCCAAACAACTATGGGATTTAGGATTGGCGATGGATGGTGGAAAAAGTTAAAAAAAGAATAGGGGGATGGACTTCTAAATGGCTGACTAGTGGTGGTAGAATTATTCTGGTTCAGGCTATCTTACAACAATACATGGTTTACTGGGCCCATATATATACTATACCAAGCAAGATTATTAATAGTATTAGAAGTGTCATGATGATGAACTTCCTCTGGAGCGGGAAAAATGATAGGGAAAAGTTTCATTTGGCTATATGGGAGTTAATAATGAAACCAAAATTATGTGGTGGCTGGGGGCTAAAAGAACTAAATACCTTTGGGAAGGCCCTCCTCATGAAAACTATGTGGAGAGGGTTGAAGGCGGACGAGATTTGGGGAGAAATATTAAAGTTCAAATACCTAAACTAGAAGGAGCTGGAGAATCTCTTTATAGTGGGATGGAACTACAAAAGGGGGGGATCCACTATTTGGAATGTGTTCATGCATTGCTAGCCAAAACTGTCTACATTTCTAGTGTGGAAGTTTGGAGATGGGGGTAAAATCCTCATTGGACAGCCAGGTTTAAGCGGAGCATAGCCCACTGTAAATTGCAACTTACAACTTATTCATCACTTAAATGGCAAAGGAATTTTCTTCATGTGTCAAATTATAAAGGATACTGATAGAGGAATTCCTACTTGGTTGTCGGAGAAAGATCTGCAACTTCCAACACAGTTGAAGGCAGAGTGGGTTTCTTACACGGAGGACTTGAGAAGTAGAGGTATTCTCTATGATCCTGGTGGCGATAGTGTGATATGGAATGGTCCAACAAAGGATGACATGTTGATTGTTGAGGATGTCTACAACAAATTAATCACAAACATGCCACTGGTTACTGATCTCAGATCCTGGAAGGGCATTTGGGAAAATTCGGCACCTTTAAAGAATGAAACTGTTTCTGTGGTTAGTTTTCATGGATAAAAACCTGACGTGGGAAAACCTGAAAAGAAGGAGTAAGATTGGCCCGGGGTGTTGCCGACTCTGCATGCTGGAGGACGAAGACAACAAACATCTATTTTACCAGTGTAGCTATGCAAGGGAGGTTCTGATGTGGATTTGTAAAAATTTTAAGATGCAGATTCCTACCTTGGATAATACCAATAATTTCATTACATGGTGGCAGAAAAAGAACAAAAATTACAGGAACATACCAACACTATTTCACTGGTACATTTGGTGCGGATGGAATAAATGGATTTTTGAGGAGGTACCATGTAACCCTGTAGGGACTGCTATCCACATTTTACAAATCTGGGAAAATCAGAGTCTGTTCAGAATCCGCCAAAGGATCTTTCTGTGCACATGAGGCCTATGGAGATACACTACCCAGTGGGGTTCTTCGATGGTGCTTCTCAATAGTCCAGCTGCGGGTGTGGTGCCTGGTTGATGCTGTCTCCAAATTATCACTATAAGATCTATTGGCATGGTGGTATTGGGTCTAACACGAGGGCAGAAGTGCTGGCTTGCTGGGGTTTACTGTGGTTTGCTGCGCATCTGTGTATTGAAAACATATGGGTGTTTGGGGACTCCATAGTAATCCTCGACCATTTAAATAAGGAACAAAGCTTCACCCTGGTCAGCTGGTGACGTGGCTGGAGCGCATTCATGCTTTAAATAAAACATTCACCACTATACAATTCAAACATATATTTTGGGAGAAAAATTCTCAGGCAGACAGACTTTCAAATAAAGGGCTGAGTGGAGTATTTGGCACGATGCACTATGAGCTATCAAACTCTGATGGCGAGGGAGCTTCAGGAACAGTGAATTTCTCTTAACTCTCGATTTATCCCTGTTCATAGTAATCTACGGACTCACTTTTTGATCCAAGGTATGGCTTTTATTGGTTTTTATGGGGGTAACAAGCAACAATAGATTTCCTTTTTGCACGGAGTGGCCCGGATGATGAACGTGGTGAAAACTCATGGGAGATGGAGGAGCTGCTTCAGCCGGTACTCTAAAATTTTTTACTCTGACAGATTGTTTTTTGTGAGATTTCTTGCCTACAAAAAGGTTGTTAAAGCTATTTAAATGTTATACTTTGTCAGATGATGTATTTCATGGTAAAATGGGACAACTAGACAATTTGGAAGAATAGCATGATTATCTTTGTTAAAAAGAATATATCATATGTAATGTTTTTTTTTTTAAATGAAGATTATATGGACTGGTACATTATATAAACCAGGGTTTTTTCTTACTAAAAAAAAATGTGTAATTATTTTAGAAATATGTAACCGATGACAAAAAATAACATCAGAGAATTGTCTATTTCAATATAACTTTAAAATCATAGAAAAACAATCTCAGAGTCTATGAGAACTGGTAATAACTATGGTATGATGTAATCGAATTATAAGGTAGTATCCACACTGGCATGAAGAAAGCGCAAAATTTTAGGAAATAAGTTTTCTCAAAAATATTAAAAAAAAAACAAAATTTAGAGGTAATAAAAGAATAAGCATGGACCATAATGATTTTTGATATAATATTTTGGAACATATTCTTAAACAAAAGTGCTTTGAAAAATAAAGGTTGCCAATTCCACAATTACCTAGAACTCCCAAATAATATGAGATAGGTAGATCCGAATCTTTGATCTTCTGCAAGTTATTGGCCCCAGGTATTACGCTGTATTCTTCCCATCCAGTATAACCCATTACCAAATCATCTTTTTTGAAGTCTGGATGATTTGAAATAACAACCTTAGAAACACCACAACTAGTTATCACCTGCATATTGAAATATCACGAATAATCGAATGCAAACTTCTTAGTTGAGATACTAATAATACAATCAATTTTTCGTTACATGTTTCATACTGCATTGCACTAAATCCTGATCTAGAACAAGAAAAAGTACTTCCATTTATTACAAAAGGGTGATGAAAGAAATATCATAAAATGAAAGAACTTTAAGTTTAAGTAGATTGAGGGTAATTTAATATTTTTTAAAGTGCAAAAGAAATCAATGTGAGTTGGTTGAATCTTTTAACTAGATATGAAACTGTTTTAGGCAGAGAAATTTCCATCATTTTTTAAATATCAGGTTTGAATTTCCATCATTTTTTAAATATCAGGTTTGATGCATATGGTTCGTGCCAGAAACTACCTGCAAGTTAACTTACCTAAAGTAATTTATTTGATTTAGTGAATATAGCTGTCAATTGCAAGCAAATCTAGAAGACAAAAAATGAGTAAGATTGTCCATGATTAGAAAAGAAAAAATGGCTACCTCGAGATTCATCTATTGGCTTCAAAACTGCTTATCACTGCCACCTCATTTCATTGTTTATGTTGAAAATATTAAAGTCACCTGCGTGCCCTGAGCAGGTAGAAACAGAGTACAAAGGGGCAGCAGAGAGCTTGCGTGCACAACACCATGCATTCAAGAGGAATGGAGAAAACA